>CAIGQV010019087.1:4982822-5003162 GCA_903798115.1 Danio jaintianensis
AAATTGCACCAGTATCCATTTTAGACATCTGATAACCTAACAGAGTTTGTTTTTAAAAAGAACTGTTCCATGTTATAAAATAAATACTTTCAGTCATAAATATATAAACAGTCAATTTTTTTGAATTTTTTGTCATAATTATTTTATTAAAACTGATTTGTTTGCTATTTGCAATATCCCAATTATTCTAAATATTAATGATACCATTGGTACGTGAAAGTCGCAATCATTCAAAATTAGATTAGATTAGATTCAACTATATTGTTATTACACATGTACTGTACAAGTACAAGGAAACGAAATGCAGTTTAGCTCTAACCAAAAGTGCAGTAGCAGCAAGTGCAGGATATAGGTATAAGTTATAAAGTGCAATTATAGAAAAACTATGGGTAATATTTACAGATAGATGTACTATGAACATTATATACAGGTTGTATTAACTATGAACAGAGATTTAATCAAAATAATACAAAAATAAATAGCACTACTATCCATTTTAGACTTGTTTAAAATAAAGAATTGTTCCAAAATTACTTAAAAGAACAAAGAAAAGGGGCGGCACGATGGCTCAGAGGTTAGCACTGTTGCCTCACAGCAAGAAGGTCGCTGGTTCGAGTCCCGGCTGGGTCAGTTGGCATTTCTTTGTGGAGTTCGCATGTTCTCCCCGTGTTGGCGTGGGTTTCCTCCGGGTGCTCCGGTTTATATATATATTAAAACATATGCTGATTAAGTTGGCGGTTCATTCCGCTGTGGTGACCCCTGATGAATAAAGGGACTAAGCCGAAGGAAAATGAATGAATGAACAAAGAAACTGGGATTCTCAACTTCATTCTAAAAATGAAAGCTCCCTGTAGTGTTTTCTAGTAGAAAAACCTAAGAAGAACCATTATTGGTTCCTTAAAGAACCTTTCAGTAACCAGTTCCTAAACAAACCCTTTCTTAAAACATTTTAAAAAATACAAGAAACCTTATTCCACCCTCAAAAACTTTTTGTGCATTTAAAAGTTTCCTCTATTGTAGTGTTTTTCATGGGAACGTGTATCTCAACAATGGTGACCAAAATCCCCATTCGTCAACAACAGCCCATCAAATCACCTTTTCACCCGGCGTGACTGAAATCCTCCAAATGCAGTGCATATATGCTGAATAACCATTCGGATAACCAGGAGACGAGAAGTTCCCGCTGCTCTCCTGCAAACTGTCTCCGCATCCTAGAAAGCGAAGAAAAGAAAAGTCATTAGCGGACAGTGTTTAAAACCAGTGAACAACCCGACAGTTCATTACACATAAACAAGATGAGATCAGTTACACGATGGCCCACGGAGTGTAATGTGCATTAAAGGTGCCGTATGTAAGTTTGACACCCAGTGGTTGAACTAGGTATTGCATGCCTGGTTCAAAACACACGGAAGAGCAGGTTGCCAGATTGACGAAATCACGTATCAGTTATTCAGCATGTACATTTAACAATTTTAAAGAGGTTTAATATGTATTAATTAGATTATAAACCTTACCATTTCGTTGGAGTGCAGTGAGTGTACTAATCTGTGCTTTTTTGAATGGCTGTATTTACATTTCTGTCGTGTTGCGTCTGGTGCAAACAGCCAAATTGCTTATCACTGTAAATCTCATCACGTAGCGTGTTGTTAGGACACGCGGTTACAATGTAACCTGCTCACCTAATGTTTACGTTCGTAATATTTATATAATTTGCTAATTAATAACCTCATGTGGAACCTTGAGTCTGAGTCTCATTTCGGAGTCTGCTACTGTCCACCGGAGGTCGCATTTCGGTCACGGACACATACTTTAAGGGCCTTCCTGACTGAATGAATGAAATATGCTGATTTCCAACAAGGCAACCCGGGGTGCTGAAATATAATTGGCTAAAGTGGCATTAGGCAGGTTAAAAGAACCAAAACAAAGACAGCCGTTCCAGCACGTAACGCAGTTTCAAAGCAGAATGTCTGACAGCATTGTTTTACAGATAAACAAGTATGTTCACTTAAATAAATGTTTCTTAAATATCTGCAAACATATTATGGTATTTTTATGCTTTAGAAGAGTCAAAAACTTACATACAGCACCTTTAACAAAGCACGCACACGCACACACACACACACACACACACAGTCTGAGTTGCGTCTTGAGCACTTTCATGTTCTGAAGCACATCTGCTTTTAATGTTATACACCTGCCTAATATTCACGGCAAGGAGAAAGAGATGGAAATAAAAGTGAGGCAAGATTCAAGCTAAAAGGGATTGCTTTTATATGGTGCCGCGGGCAATTAAAATGAAGCAGTTCATGGGCCGAATACTGTATTACAAGTGCTGGTGATTAAACGCTCCGGTGCTCGCTGTGGAAAAACACGGCAAAGCAGCATTGCTTCATTAAATGTCAAAACAACAGCGGTTTCATCATATTTTCATTAAAGATACATATGTAATGGAGTCTTTAAGTTTACACCTTCCGGTTGTTTATAATGAGTTATAATGAGCAACTTTATTCTGCTTATTATATGACTATTTATCAAAGAAGTAAACAAAGAAATTAAATGAAGCAAAGCTATTGAAAAAAATAAAATAAAGCGCAGTTTAAAGGCTTAACTAGGTTAATTAGGTTAAATAGGCAAGTTAGAGTAATTAGGCAAGTCATTGTATAACAGTGGTTTGTTCTGTAGACAATCCAAATATTGCTTAAGAGCTCCAATAATATTGACCTTAAAATGGTTTTTAAAAAATGAAAAACTGCTTTTATTCTAGCCGAAATAAAACAAATAAGACTTTCTCCAGAAGAAAAAACATTATAGGAAATACTGTGAAAAATTCCTGAATCTGTTCAACATCATTTGGGAAATATTTGAAAAAGAAAAAAAAAATATTCGACTTTGTTTGTTCTACTTTTAATGACACTTTTTAAAATTATTTAAAGGGGTGGTCCACAGTGTATTTTTAAGGCTTGGTTGCGTTTATAAGATGCAAAGCAATGCGTGCTCATGCTTCACTTGTAGAAAATCCCGTTATTTTTTCACATATCTTACTCTTATTATATACAGCTACTCGGCTAAAATGAAAACGACTGTCATATTTCCTAGTTGCTCTGAAAGGCCCGCCCTCAAGAGGCTCTGATTGGTCAGCTAACATAATGTGCTGTGATTCGCGGATTGGCTCCACGTCACCACGTCACGCCCCTACAAGCACGCGCTTTTGCGCTGTGAAAACAGTCCAGTCAGAGTAGCTGTTAGCAGTGTAGCAGAAGAGCACACAGCTGAACCTCACGCCTGCTCTCTAAAATAAAATCTGACAAGTGTCTTTTATATAGATTCGGAATAAGCATGTGTAAGTAATATAAAACGTTCTCATATCTTTTGCGATTTGCTTATTTGAAATGTAGAATGCACGGAAAGCGTCCGCATAGAGAGACGCTGAAAGCGCTGGTGAAGATTGTGGCTGTTTACAGCGGTTTGACTGACAAATATGAATTTGTAGCTAAATTGTTAGCGGTGCCAAACAGCATTTCCCATTGTTTACATCCTTGTTTACGTCCTCGCTACAACATACCGTTAACGCTAGAAACTATGAATGTAATAGATCAATTTTAACAAATAAAATTACTTATAGGTTGTGGCTCACAATCCACAGCTTTGTCGGTTGGAGGAGTTTTAGCTGAATCCAGCACTGAACTAGAAGAGATTCTGGAAGCTGTCCTTTGTCAAATGCTTGCTATATATTTTTTTAATAATTCTCTGGAACATAAGAAGCTCTGTGGAAACAGCAGCGTTTGGATGGCATTTTAGCTTTCTGCTATAACATTACAGCGCCTCTGGCCACGCCCCTTCGCTGCGCAGGGTGTGTGCGCGTGGGGAATGCGCATAACCGGAAGCCCTTGTGATCTCACTAGCCCGGATGTATTTTTTTGTAGTCCCCAAACTTCGTTCGCTGTAGGCTTTGCTAGACTAAGTCTGTAAAAGCCAATGTCTCCCTTTGCGTTGAACTTTGAGCATGCTACATTCAGAGATGTTGTTTATGTTCACACAGCTACATAACACATCAACTAAAGTTTAAAATATGATATCGTAGTGGACCACCCCTTTAATAAAACATTTCATTAAGTCACAGCCTCCCAAAGTTTAAGTATCATATTATGTTTTTAATATTATTTTATTATTTATTTTTATGACCTTACATTTGGTAAAGTCTCATGTGTTTGCTTTAAGGTTTCCGTTCCTACAGCAGTTTGTGTTTGAACAAGTCTGTAAAGTTTACATGAAGATCGTCTTTTACCACATTAAGCTCCCATAACCCAGAAAGCAACTGTTCTCTGCTCTGTTTTATCAGAGAAAGACAAATGACAAACATCCTGCGCTTCAGCAGTGTTTACTCTGCCTTCCTGAAGCCAGGATTCACAGAAAAGCCAAGAAACCAGGGCGCATTACTGTGGATGTATGTTTTTTCCAGACGGATTCAACCTACAGTCGAATACAAGGCTCTGTAATGAGGGCAAATGTCACTGAAAGGCACTCAAATGGGTTTTTCAGGAATCATTTTGCCTTTTTTCAAGCAAAAATACCTTAATATTCCCTTCAACATGACATATTTACTTGAATGTAATGTGAAATGCTGTTCACAATATACATGCTACCCCTGGGAGACATTATAAGAAGACATGGGATCAGCTTTCACTGCTATGCAGATGATACTCAATTATATATTTCAACAAAACCTGATGAGACGTCTGAACTGTCTAAGCTAACTGAATGTATTAAAGATGTTAAAGACTGGATGACCAACAATTTCCTTCTCTTAAATTCAGACAAAACAGAATTATTACTTATTGGACCTAAATCCTGTACACAGCAGATCTCACAACTCGACCTGCAATTAGAGGGACACAAAGTTAGCATTAGCTCTACTGTAAAAGATCTGGGTGTTATACTAGACAGCAATTTAACTTTTGAAAATCATATCTGCCATGTCACAAATACCGCCTTCTTTCATCTGAGAAATATCGCTAAGTTACGAAGTATGCTATCCATCTCAGATGCAGAAAAGCTAGTTCATGCTTTCATGACTTCTAGGCTGGATTACTGTAATGCTCTGTTCGCTGGTTGCCCAGCATCCTCTATTAATAAACTTCAGCTAGTACAAAATGCAGCTGCCAGAGTTCTTACCAGGTCTAGAAAATATGATCATATCACCCCAATTTTATCCTCCTTACACTGGCTGCCTGTTAAGTTCCGTATTGATTATAAAATATTGCTTCTTACCTATAAAGCTTTAAATAATCTAGCACCTGTTTATCTAACCGACCTTCTGTCTCGCTACAATCCAACCCGCTCTTTAAGATCTCAAAACTCAGGGCTGCTGGTAGTACCTAGAATAGCAAAGTCGAGTAAAGGTGGTCGAGCCTTCTCATTTATGGCTCCTAAACTCTGGAATAGCCTTCCTGATAATGTTCGAGGCTCAGACACACTCTCTCAGTTCAAAACTAGATTAAAGACCTATCTTTTTAGTAAAGCATACACTCAATGCATCGCATAACGGTATGATGCATGAATGTGCTCCACGCAGGTTTTGGCATCTCGTTTATATACACTATGAACAGCAGCTACGCTAATTATTCTCTTTATTCTCTATTTCCACCTGGGGATACTCATCCCGAGGCCCCCAGAGACTATGCAGTGCCACTAATGCAATCCAAGACCTGTGAAGAGATGATCCCAAGGTTTCCATAATCCCGGACCAGGCCGTATCCTGAGCAGCTGCTGTGGTGGTCATGGAGGAGTGGAGAGCATGAGACTGATCCCTGTGAGACCCCAGTGACAGACGAGTCTTCGCTGACATCCAGCGTTCTCCAGCCTCCGGCGCCTAGACTGCAGCTCTGCACAAGATGTTTGGCCATAGGAGAAATGGTCGTGCCCAACTGAGCCTGGTTTCTCTCAAGGTTTTTTTTCCTTCACTTTCACAAATTGGTGAAGTTCGTTCCTCGCCGCTGTCGCCACTGGCTTGCATGGTTCGGGACTTGTAGAGCTGCGCATTGATGGATTTGCTCTTCAGTGTTTGAACTCTCAGCAGTGAAAATTAAACCACACTGAACTGAACTAAACTGAACTTAAACTCTAAAAACTGAACTGACACCATTCCAATTCACTATAATCTTCTATGTGAAGCTGCTTTGACACAACCTACATTGTAAAAGCGCTATAGAAATAAAGATGAATTGAATTGAATTGAATTGAAAATGTATTTGTTTGAAATGTTTTGGAATATTTATTCTTACATTTACATTTAGTCATTCTTAAATTGCTATGGGATGTAATAATGAAATGATGATGATAATAATAATAATAATAATAATAATAATATATTTTCTATTATTACTCATGGTCAAAAATGATGTTTTTTAGCACAAATTAGATTAAATACCAGAAAATCCTGTAAGGCATATGCTTGAAAAAGTATTTGAAATTTTTATTCTTAAAAAAATTAATTAATAAATAGCTTTGGTGTGTAATAATGAACAAAACTATTCAATAATAGTTAATAATATTTTTTATTATTATTAATAAAAATGTCTTATTACAATTTGGTCAAAAATATATTTTTTTGCTGAGCACAAAAATATTTTCTCACATTTTTTACTTCAATTTACAGTGTAACACTAGTTTAAATACCATAAAATCTTGTCAGGCATATACTTGTAAATGTATTTGTTTAAAAAATAAATAAATAAATAAAAAAATAAAAAAATATGTTGTAATATTTATTCTTAAAAGAAAACAAATTGCTATGGGGTGTAATAATGAACAAAACTATTGAAAAATTATTATAGTAATAATAATATATTTTTTATTATTAATTAAATTGTATTGAGAAATATTTTCTCAAATCTTAACTTCGATTTACAGCATAACATTTGTTTATATACCATATAATCTTGTCAGGCATATACTTGAAAATGTAATTGTTTGAAGAAAAAAATTCAAAAATGTTGTACTATTTATTCTTAAAAGAAAACAAATTGCTATGGGGTGTAATAATAAACGAAACTATTCAATAATAATAATAATAATAATAATAATAATTAAATATTTTAAATATAATTTATATATATATATATTAAATTGTATAATTACAATTTGGTCAAAGACAAAAAAGTTTTTTGTTGTTGTTATTTTCTTCGGGAGAACAAAGAATATTTTCTCACATATTTACTTCAATTTACAGTGTAACATTAGTTTAAATACCATAAAATCAGGCATATACTCAGTAATGTTTTAAAGTTGACATATCCGTAATTCTCTTACTTGGACACTTGTAAAGTTTGCGTGCCTGTGCGATGTCTCCTTTGCTCAATCTGGTCCTCTGACCAATAGGAGGCCGGACGCCGTTCACATCATATCGCGGCAGAATAGTGTCCAGAAATATCCCTCTGTCAAGAAACAAACACAAGAAAAAATCAGAATGAAAAGACGAATCTGTCAGTAGTTATGTTAAAGTTCCCGTGAAGTGCTTTGAAATGTGCATTTTATATTCGATGTTTGACGTAATCAACCAAAACTTAAAGAGAGGGCAGGACATAGAGTAGCTCCTCCCCCTTTCAAAAAACAGCCAATAGCGTTCTGCCAGTGAGAGTGGTTGAGCTCAAGCGCATCAAAAGAAAAGCAAACGAGAAGAAGGGGGCCTGATACTAGAGAGCATTTGATTGGTCAAGATTTGTGACAAACTGCAAGCTTTACATGTTTATATCAGTTTTATATCTTCTAAACGCGTATTTTGTCACTGTTTTGGTGTGCACTAGTTTATAGATATCCTAAAAGCTAACAATAATGATACTAACATCTAAAAAAAACCTTTAATTTCATGGGACCTTTAACTCTCCATCTCCAGCACTATCTCCACTTTTTCTGGAATGTCTCTCCACATGCAGAATTATGGGCACTTGAATAAACACAAATGTTATCTCACGCTTAAAGATACTGCAGTGGCAAGTTGCAGCAGATGCACAGAATGTGGTGGTTAGAGCTCAAAGGCTGTAAAGTCATTTTGCGGAGCACACAACAACCCAAATGGCGCTTCAGCCAAGCCGTATTACCCACGTTATCAGAGTTATGGAAGTTGTGGCCTGTGGCTCGCTTTCCCTTATGTTTTCTGCACAACATTCTGTATATTGCACTGCAAAAAAAATTTTCTTCATTTTTTGTCTCATTTCTAGTACAAATATATAAACAAATTTGAATCAAGGAACATTTTCTAGCCATTTTTTGTAACATTTAATTATTTTAAGATAAGTATAAGATATTTAATAACTTTGTTTTCATTTTTAATCATGAGCTTAAAAATGTTTGCTAGAATTATGTATTATAGGCTTACATTAACAGATGAACCGAGACTGCAGTCAGATCATGAAGCAGATCAGTTTTGATCTTTCTGTCGAGGTGTCAGTGCAGAATTGAACAAAACTATAGGCCTAATACAAAATATTATAAGACTAAAATATGGAGAAAATATCACAGATAAACAGCTCTCGTTAAAAAAAAAATCAACATGCTTCCACTTTTGTATTTGACATGAAATGCATAAGGCGGCACGGTGGCGCAGTGGGTAGTGCTGATTTATAAAGGGACTAAGCCGAAATAAAAATGAATGAATGAATGAATGAATGAAATGCCGGTAGGAATGACATCCTGCCCTACTCAAAATTCTCTCTTCTTGTAGCCATATATATATCCATAATAGACTGTGAGATAACTTGGTTCATTAGTTCGTTGGATCAGATTGCTTTCTCACAATTGATCTGCTCCAGAGTTCGTTTCAATCAAGCCAAGAGTACCTCATTCAGGCGGTCTCAGACCTATTGTTTTGGCGCGGATCAGAGCGCAACTGCGGCTTTCATATATGCCAAATGAACCGAGCTAACGAGGCAAATGCGCCAGGTTCCCAAACAAATGTCTAGGTGTGAAAGCACTCTTAGAGTGTTTTACTTCAGATTACTTGTTAAGTCCACATTTAACAAGGAAGCTGCGACTGTTTATTTTTTTCATACTGTGACGCAGTTCCTAGAGAAACGGAATATTAAATGAGAAAACAGTGGGCGTGGCTTGTTTTTTCTACTGTGAGCTGATTGGATGTAGTAAAGTAGGCATTTCATTCAGAAAGATGGGGAAAAGGGTTTGTGGAGAGTTATTACAACCTAACAGACACCTCCTCCTCACCATTTCGGTTTGCTGTCAAAACTGACAGTAGGAGGGGCGTGGTTAAGTATGTTAGCCACGCCCACTACCTCACACAGACCTAATCTGAGAATTTAACTGAAAACAAACAGGAAGTGCATTTTCAGATTTTAATTTTAGATTACAAGGGCAAACATTTGTTTTTTGTCTTAATGACATGCACAGATGAATTGTTTACCACAAAACTAGCAATGTGAGCTAACAAAGTCAATATGGTTCGTTTTGATTTCATTAGCACTTTAAGCCTTAAGTCCCACTTATGTTTACACTACAAACGTGTCTGCATGACTTGTCTGGATGTGGTTTGAGGGAGCAGATCATAATCTTTTCCAGCACTGTTTTATATCCAACTGACCAACAGTAGTCTGGATCATTATGACTCAAACCATAATAAAACCCCAGAGGTCTGATGACTGTTCATAATGTTTGTACGCTAACTTAAAAAAAAAACAATGAGCTCTCGTGGGACAGTCAGTGATTTCACCGGGATGTGGGTTTGAGACAGACAGTGACAGCCGAAACATGACCTGAATTCCTGCTCTATTTGGCAACAGCTTCGTGTGTGTGTGACGTCACTCTCCATTGGTCACTTCAGGGCTAATGCATCTTTAAAAGTCATGACAAGTACACAAATTAATGCAAGAGGGAACCATTCATTTTACTTCAGCTTAGTCCCTGATTTGTCAGAGGTCGCCACAGCGGAATGAACCGCCAACCGCCATAAACTCTCTCATTCACACACACACTCATACACTACAACCAATTAAGTTCAATCTATGTAGCTTATAATACAAAATAAACATGACACTGAGGAGAAGAAACTGTTCGTTATTTTTGTTTTATGTGCTCACAAAAGTTTTCTCGTAGCTTGATGATATTCTGAATGAATTACTGAAGACATTTGGTCTGTTTTGAGGATGTTTTTTGGTATTTTTCTGGACTTCGAACAAGTCGGGAACCTTTGCTCTCTATGGAGGATGAGGGAGCTCTCTGATTTCATCTAAAATATCTTCATTTGTGTTTCGAAGATGAACGAATGTTTCAATAGTTTGGAATGACATATTGTTCGATCAAACTAACACTTCAAGGGCCCTATCATACACCCGGCACAATAAGGCGCAAGATGTGTTTGGTGCGATTTGTTGCTATTTTCAGACCAGCTCAACCCTAATTTTCACGTTTTGCGCCACGTTGTTTAAATAGCAAATCCATTTGCACCACTTTGTGGACTCATGGGTGTGCTGGTTTGAAAAGGAGGTGTGTTAAGGCACATTGTTGGCACGTTGCTATTTTGAGAAACTAAAATTGACAGTACCATTGACCAACTAAAAGCTGATCTAAATTCCAGCGCAGAGCACGTCAGTTATGCACCTATGCAGGTCTAAGCGCTTACACATTGCTTAATACACACAGGATTTACAGCAATACACAAATATTTTTACATATGAAATAAAATTAAAGGATTAAAATGATACAAAAATGATTATTTTTTTGTATAATGTTATTATTATTAGCAGTATTATTTATTATATGCATATTTATATTTGTTTTAATAAAAACAAGTTTAGATTTGTCCATCTGTTGGGTTTTGGAGACGCCTGCATCACCATATGGAGAATAAGAATAGGACGTGTGTTTGGATATAACTCAGTTTTTTGACCACACTTCGTTATTATTGTTCATTTATTCCTTTGCTGGAAATTAGAACTGAATTTAGAAATAGTTTTGAAACAAATCTTTGCGCTTAACAAACTAAATTAAATATGTCGGCTAATGGATGTCTTCAGTGGAGGGCGTACAACACCGTGTATGTAAATAGCAAATGCGCCATGGCACGACGCAACTGACTCTTAAAGGGAATGGGAGATGAGACTCTGATTGGTTTAATGCACGTTCTGCTTAAAACACACCCAAAACTCATTAAGAGAATAAGCACAACCCTGTCAGACCATGTGCCGGTGCGCAGACCGTATTTTTCCTTCTTTAAAATAGCAAAAGTGGATTCAGACATGCCCTTAATGCTTTTGCGCCATGCGCTTTAGACTTTGCGCCTAGATCATTAAAATAGAGCTCTAAATACTTTCATTATGAAACCAAATTTTTTTTTTTGAGACTGCGAGAGTTTACATAACGTGTATTAGAAATAATTGTGATTATCCCATACAAAGAATCGGATCAATCAAATGTTAAAGGGATAGTTAACCCCAAAATGGAAATTTACTCACTATTAACTCTCCCTAAAGTGGTTGCAAACCTTTATGACTTTGTTTCTTCTGTTGAACCCAAAAGATGATATTTTGAGAAAAGCTGAAAACCATTGACTTCCATAGTCAACAAATACTATGGAAATCAATGGTTACAGGTTTCCAGCGTTCTTTAAAATATCTTCTTTTGTGTTCAACAGAAGAAAAAAAAACTCATAAAGGTTTGAAACCATTTGAGGGAGAGTAAATAGTGAGCAAATTTTAATTTTTGGGTGAACTATCCCTTTAACTACTGTAATTTAACCAATATACTCTATAAATATATAGCCTAATGAAGTATATTTGGTAAACAACTTTTTCAAGACCTAACCAAAACATTATTACTTTTCATTTTAAAGTTCTATGACTTTTCTGTTTTTTTATGACTGTACAAACCCTACAAACCAACACAAGTTGAGCAAATATATAATGAATCTGAGCTTCACAATGTTACCGCTCTCCATCTCGGGCTGAAACAACATTTGCACAGTTCAACAAGGAGTGATTCAGTATCAAAATCCTTTGACTCTCTGCTGGTTTCAGGTCCATTTTTTTGTGGCCTCTTCATGTGTTTGTTCCCATAGGAACCGTCCAGTCAACAGCAGGCATGATCAAATAGAGAGAATTGGCCTTTTCAGAGCTCCACTTTACACACTTTATATGACATGAAGAATATTAGTGCAGAAATACAACCCACATATCAAGGAAATTAACAGTTTAGTGGTGTAAATTTGTTGCTAATTTCAGCTTGGCGCTGGTATCATATTCACGTTTTGAGCTATGTTGGTTAAATAGCAAATGCCTTTAGGTGTATTAAGGTGCATTGTTGGTGCATTGCTATTTTGAGTTAACTGAAATAGACTGTGCAATTGACTAACTAAAAGCTGATCTAAAGTCAATGTCGCAGGGTTTTTACTTGTTATTTAAAGAGCGTGTTAGTGTTATGTGCCTATGAGGGTCCAAAATGTGCATATACATTGCTTATTACACACACCGGGATGTACAGCAGTACACGAATATTTTTAAAGGTTTAAAATCAAAGGATTAAAATGTCAAAAATATTATTATTGTCTCAATTTTTTATTATTGATCTCCTCCCATGCAGTCTTCACCTCACGGGGATGAATCTGGCTCTGTTGTAGCCAGTTTATTCATAACAATTTACATTTGTTTGTTATTATTAGTAGTAGTATTTATTATATGCATATTTATATTTGTTTTTGTTTAAGGAAGTATGCATCACCAAATGAGGTACAGAAATGTGTTTGGATATAACTCTGTAGACTGTCATTAAACCTTTATGATCATGACAGGACACGTGTTGTGAATGTGAATGAGATTTTATGCATGCGTATAACTTCTATTATTAAGTGTCATTTGCTCAGTTATGACATTTTAGATAAAAAGATGACATTGCTATGCAGTTATGACAACTTGACATAAACAAATACATCACAACTTGTTTTTGTGTTTGTCATGACAACTTGACATTACTAAGACAACAAAACTTAATATATAAATCTGTCATAAAGCCATTATAAATATGTCATGAATTTTATAACACTTATATTATTATTTTTTTTTACCTCAACCACAGTTTGCCTTGCCTATCATGCCTTATTGTTATACAAAATTTTGCTCGTGCTTATCGCTTTATCTTGATTTCACTTTCCAGCTGACCTATTTACTTACTCGCTCCTAATTGCACCCTTTTATATTATATTGTAAATCGTCATGTACATGTACTCTGCTCTTGTGTGTGTTTTAATTTGTATTTATTTATTTGTTTGCTGGAAATTTAGAAATAGCTTTGAAACAAATCTTTGGCTTAACAAACAATATTCCAAAATTAAATATGTAATGGATGTCTTCAGTGGAGTGCGACCACCACCGTTTCCTTAATCCATGGTCAAGTGTTCAGTTTTTCTGCTTACAAAATCTGCCATGAAAATAGCTAACTCGCCATGGTGTGACTCAACTTACTCTTTAAGGGAATGGGAGATAAGACTCTGATTGGTTTAATGCATTTTATGCACAAAACACGCTCATAACTCTTCAGAAAATAAGGACAACCCTTTTAGACCATGCGTTGGGTGCAACGACTGTTTTTCCTCTCCTTAAAATAGCAAAAGTGGATTCGGACATGCTCTTAGTGCTTCTGCACCATGCACTTTAGATTTTGTGTTTAGATCCATAAAATAGAGCCCATGTAATGAGAATCAAATTTACAGTATTAACAAATACATGATAAATCCACAAAGAACATGAGGAGGAAATGTGTTTATGAAAAATAATGCAACAATAAAAATCACATAATAGCTATGTTTCCATCCAAATATGCAAATTAAATTTATGCGCAAAACTGTAATATCGCATAAAAGACGTGCGAATAAAGCAACGTTACCATCCAATGAGTCAACAAGATCATCACTTCCTGATTAACTGCGTGAATCTTTTCTTTATTTAATTAATGACTTGCGCCTTAGAAGACAATGCCGACACGCAATGAACGCGTCCTGAAGGCGTTTGAAGACACAGAACACAGACGCTCTGGACTGGAGGTCATTAATAATATAATAACACCAATACTGAAATGATTGAGGCGTTTTAGAATGACCAAAACAACATTTCAGAAGTTTTACAGTGTGCTCAGCCTGCTGGTTTGTCCATTCACACACATTTTTATCATCACATGATCTCTTATAACCAAATCACATGACTTTAATGCGCATACTGGAATTTTTTCGTTAAAAGTGTTTCAATCGTCATTTATGCGCATTTTTTCTTATAAGTTTATCCTACTCAGTTATGCGTATACGTTTTTTATGCGCTTTATGCGTTATGGTTTCCATCAACCATTTATTTATCGACCATTTCAATGTGGTCATGTCATTGGCCCATGAACATGTCCTGCTTGTTATCAAGTATTTCATAACTGTAACAAGAGGCGATTCAATCATAACTTAATGTTAAAACAGCGATCATAGCATTATTTATCAATATGTGGCTCTTTTTGGATTCTCAGAAGCTACAGAAATTAAAAATGTACAACAGGAAACGCGTTGGAACCATTGTTTTTGTTTACATCCCTCAAAATGGTCTATAGCGCATATCCAAAATGAGCATAAAAATAGGTGGATGGAATCATAGCGACTGTAATATTTTTTGTATCTAAAAACGTGACCTGGGCCTGTTTTTGCAAACAGTCTCTATATAGTCAGTGTGTGAGTTTGGAGCTAAACAGTAGATGTGTGGGTGAGCGGGTGTCATCTCACACTCAAGACACACTGCGAGCTCTTTATTTGCTCTTGGCTCCACTCTCCAGCACCAGTCTGAAGAAGAAAAACCTCCAGTCGGGTGGGAGGAACAGGGGGCCGCGACACAAAGGAGGAGGTTGGAAAACATGCCCCAGACAAAAAGCTAGGAGAGCTCACCGAAAACACACAAAAAAAACCTGAGGGAAGGCCATGAAATCCTGCCGATACGAGAGCAATCAAAGAGGCCGTCTTCCCACGGAGATTTACAGTACGAGTGCTCTCCAAACACAGCGGGCATGATGGGAAAAAAGACAGCAGGACAGTGGACAAACACAGCAGTGGAGCGGTTCTGCGTTTCTCAAACAAGAACAGAACTCACGGATGTACTTAAATCATAGTTTGGTGCATTGCTGGAGAAATTTACCACCTAGATATGATGTTATTTAGTGGGTGCTTTCGCACTTAGATGTTTGTTCCGGAACCTGGTGCATTTGCCCTGTTAGCTTGGTTGGTTTGGGCATATGAGAAACCCACAATCGTGCTCTGATCCGCGCCAAAGCAATCGGTCTGAGATCACCTGAATGAGATTGAAACAAACTCTGGAGCAGTTTGGGTGTAGTGAGAAAGCAATACTATCCAGAGATATGATATCCATTGATATCATTCTCAATGCTAAAAGTGTGTTTTATGTGGAATACATAAGTGAAAGCATGCTGTCTAACTGAACTATGAAAAATATATAATATCATTAACTTTTTGGACTGATATAGAATCGATATATATTTGACAACCCTTGACAATTGAAATGAGGCTCTGTATGAGAAACTCTTACCTCTGATTTATATTTGGTGATCACTATGTCATTCAAAATTAAAGTGCATCTTTTCTATTGCACTATTGTAAAAATAAAAAAAATCACAGGCTAATTATAGGTTTCAGCATTATTTCGATAAGTCAAACAAGTTTTATTGTGGGGAGAATTTGTATATTGCATGTACATTAATGTACTTCTTTCTCCTTAGAATTTTATTTTCGTCCACCCTATGATAATAATTGCTTTGTTTATTTACATATTCATGACAAAGCTACAAAAAAAGTGTTTAAAAGGAACATTCAAAGTTAAATTATTTGCAAATCAAGCTTAGTAATCTGCCTAGAAGTGGATATTATAATTATATATTAACTATTATATAGTGACGCTTCAAAAAAAAGCACAGGGTATCTATAAGTACTTTTCAATTACACACTACCTGACAAAAGTCTTGTCACCTATCCAAGTTCATCTTCAATGCCTCCTCCTCCATCTTACCCCAGACATGCTCAATAATGTTCATGTCTGGTTACAGGGCTGGCCAATCCTGGAGCACCTTGACCTTCAGCACAAATGTCTTGATACATTAGGCTGTTGATGTTGCCCTCCACTCTGCAGATCTCTTGCACGCCCCCATACTGAATGTAACCCCAAACCATGATTTTTCATTCACCAAACTTGACTGATTTCTATGAGGATCTTGAGTCCATGCGGGTTCCAGTAGGTCTTCTGCAGTATTTGTGATGATTGGGATGTTCAACAGATGATTCATCAGAAAAATCGACCTTCTGATTGAAATGATCAACTAGAAGTCAAGTTATTATTTGTTGCTCTTGCAACTGGGATCGACGACAAGACTAGTCAGGTAGTGTACTTATCTGACTTTGCATTAGAGATTGAGTAAATATGATGAAACAATAACTTTCTTTATCAATTTAAATCGAGTACAAATTTTGCTTAGTGTCAGTACGAAGCATTTCACTGTTTACTGTTTATTTATTCATTAGGATTAACCCCTTGAGATGTACCATCTTGTTTTCAAGGGGGTCCAACAATTCATCGCAATCACATAATGCTAACACAAAAAGACAAAACAAAACAACATCCTCAGGAAAAGCAAGTACAGTCCAAAGTAAAATATGACCGCAAAAGTTTGCTTAAACACCTTATATTATGCAATAGAGGGCGACACGGTGGCTCAGTGATTAGCACTGTCGGCTCACGGCAAGAAGGTCGCTGGTTTGAGTCCCGGCTGGGTCAGTTGGCATTTCTGTGTGGAGTTTGCATGCTCTGCCCATGTTGGCGTGGGTTTCCTCCGGGTGCTCCGGTTTCCCCCATAAGTCCAAAGACATGCGCTATAGGTGAATTGAATAAACTAAATTGGCCGTAGTGTATGTGTGTGAATGTGAGTGTATGGATGTTTCCCAGTACTGGGTTGCAGCTGGAAGGGCATCCGCTGTGTAAAACATATGCTGGATAAGTTGGCGGTTCATTCCGCTGTGGCGACCCCTGATGAATAAAGGTACTAAACCGAAGGAAAATGAATGAGTGAATGATGTAATGGATCGAATGTTAGCAGGTAAATTATTCCAATCTATTGGAGCCTTAAACATATAAGCTCTTTTACCAATAGATTTTTTTAAACGAGGAACCAACAAATAAGTCTGAATGTCTAACTTGATAATTTGAGGAAAATAATACAGTTTTAAATAATAAGGATACTTAAAATGAATACCTTTAAATATAAATTGAAGCGAGTGAATATGTCACTTTTTTGAGTCTTCGGTTTCAGGCGTAACAGAAAAAGAAAATAGAAGTATAAATATAGCTTACAGAACCTAGCAATGATTTAATAATTATGTGAGGAAGCTGTGTATCAGTTCTCCCTGTCATCAGTATCTGCTCTGTGCTAAACTTAACCCTGGCATTGAGTTTTCCAGCGCGATCCCATGAGACGCTTCACGAGAATCAAAGAAACTCGTCCTTGAAGTGACCAAGCAGAAAAAAAAAAACAGCCATCTTTGCCTCTCACACAAATACCTGGAAAGTACATCTGCAAAAGAGACTAAAACTCTCTCTGCATTTCCTGTCTTGAGTCTGAAATGGCTTAAACATGCACTGTAAAAAATGCTGGGTTCCACACAATTGATTTGTGTTGGGTCAACATGAAGAAATTAAGTTAACTTATCAGTTCTTACTAATTTAAGTGGATTGAACATGAAACAATTAAGTTGTCCCAAACAAATCTCAAGAAATGTGTTGTTTCAGCTCATTTTATATAAGCAATTTGAACAAACAGCAAACATCTTTTTTTTGAGAGTGTGGGGAAGAGCTGTATCATTTAAAACAGTAATGAAATATTATGTTATTTTATTTATTTGAGTTTAAAAAATATAATGATAAGGGCGGCACGGTGGCTCAGTGGTTAACACTGTCGGCTCACAGCAAGAAGGTCGCTGGTTTGAGTCCCGGCTGGGTCAGTTGGCATTTCTGTTTGGAGTTTGGATGTTCTGCCCGTGTTGGGTTGGTGCTTCGGTTTCCCCCACAGTCCAAACACATGCGCTATAGGTGAATTGGATGAACTAAATTGGCCGTACTGTATGAGTGTGTGTGTGAATGAAAGTGTGTATGGGTGTTTCCCAGTACTGGGTTGCGGCTGGAAGGGCATCCGCTGCGTAAAACATATGCCAGAATAGTAGGCGGTTCATTCCGCTGTGGCGACACATGATAAATAAGAGACTAAGCCGAAGGAAAATGAATGAATGAATATAACGGATATAACAGAAATATTTAACTGCGTATGTCTCGTTTCCAGAATTGCGGCTACATTTCAAGCATTTTCCACTCCTTTTACCTTAATCCGACACAACAAATAATAATTTACAGTAGCTGAATGAATTATTAATGTAAAATATGCTATAAATAACATTTGATTCTGTTTCTAATTGTTCTTTTAAAGTATTGTTCAACTTTATAAACCAGTAACAGAGTTGACATTTTCCACCATGTTGTGCTTTAGCTCAAGATGCTAACCTCGAACCAGATAAAACTGAATTTTACGTATTTTCAGCACATTCACGTTTTTTAAAAAGTCAACGAGACACTCACTGAAATATCACAGTAACAGAGTTGACAAATAACTCGTCTACTATTGGTTTATGCTAAACATTTTCCACAAATGAATGAAAGAAAAATAATAACACGCCTCAGTGACTTCCAGAGTTTCCCGCCAAAGGAAGTGACATCACTTGCCTTTTTATAAACAGATAGTAACAGAGCTGACCAGAACGTACAGTAGGGACAGACACAAAATGTTTGGTTTTTTTATTACTGACATTACAAATAATCCAGAAAAATAGATGTTTCATGTCAATTTTTATTTATCTTAGTAAACACACACACAAATATGAAAATTAGACTTATTTCATTATAATTGAAGCTGAAGGTATGATTTAAAATATGTAGATAGTCCAAAATAGGTACAGTGAGAGTCTTTAAGTTAATATTTTCAAGGCACAATGTGTCTAAACTATTTTTAGAGAGAACTACACTGTAAAAAATATCTGTAATTTAGCAGGTTTCTGTGTTTTGTGATTCATGTTTTTATTTTTATTTTTTGTGGCCCATTTATTTATGCTTTTGAATTGCATTATGGGAGCTTGATCTTCTTTTCAACCACTTTTAACATTAAAAAGTTTGAAAAAGTGACTTTTAGGAACATTTTTAATAGTTTAAAGTGCTATATTGTCTGGGTTGGTGTTGTATATTATGGTACATAAACCAGCCAGTGCATTTTCTGTTATTTTACAGACTTATTATTTCTCTATGTATTATTTCTTATACATTATATTATTTCAAGCTACTAAAATGTCAATAAAAGAAATTTTGTTAAACTGTAGAGTTGAATTTTCAACATCAAAAGTCCACAGAGCAGAGATCAACATCCCATAATGCAATTCACAGCCGTGAATAAATGGAAAACACTTGTGAATCACAAAATACACAAACTGTTAATTAACAGATTTGTACAGTGTAGATATAATGTGTTATTATAAAAACAAATGACTAAAAGAACACATTATAGTAAGCACAATCATAACGTTACTTATTTTTATGCTTTTTAAACAAATGTTAAAACGTGATAGTGAATATATAAGAACTAATATCAATGAAACGGCCACTTGCAGGAGTTTGAGTAATGATTCGACCTTTTGTTTGTTACACGTGTTCAAGTGGTTAAGCAAAACCAGAGCTGGCAGCTCTAATGTTTCTATCAAAGCTCATTATCCACTTAATTTCCCCTGCGGGATCACTGAATCTCTTTCTTTCTAACTCTCCATCTATTTCTGTTCAACTAAATGACAGCATTACAGCACTTGAGAACAGTCTCCTTCAGTTAAGATGTTTTCTATTAAATGAAACAGTCCAAAAAACACTGCTAGCCGCTTAAAGCTACACACACATATAAATAAAATTCCTCCCCAAATTCTCAACACTAAAAATAAAAAAATGTTAAATCATAAAATCATAAATCATACTCTTTACTACAGAGTGCAAAAAAGTAAAAGAAAGCTAATTATCTACACTGTAAAAAAAAATACTGCAAATTTACAGTAACTTACTGGTTAATTAAAAGACTTTTAATTAACAAGCGCAATGTAAATTAATAATTACAATTTACTGTCAAATTTACAGTAACTTACTGGTGATTTTGGTTGCCAGTAAGACTGTATATTTACAAGGGCACTGTAAATTAATAATTACAGTTTACTGTGAAATTTACAGTAACTTACTG
>CAIGQV010019087.1:5003172-5014128 GCA_903798115.1 Danio jaintianensis
GTAAATTAATAATTACAGTTTACTGTGAAATTTACAGTAACTTACTGCCAATTTTGGTTGCCAGTAAAACTGTAAATTTACAAGCGCACTGTAAATTTACTGTAGTTCAGTTGCCTTATAATAGCAACATGTCAACAATGTGCCTTAACACCCTTAAAAATGAGTTGTGCTTGCATGGCAGACTTTGTAAGTGCAGAAATTGAACACTTCACTTGACGATCTCCAGAATGTGCCGGATTCCACACAAGCCCCTCAAGTGAAGAAGGCATGGGAGGTGGTAGTGGTTTTTATATTTATGTAGACAATAACAATCTTTTACATTTAAAAAATTAGATTTTTCATATTAAAAGATATTTGTGTGCTGCTGCGCACCCCTGTGTGTTTAATAAGCAATGTGTACATGGTTTTTGGGCCCGCCTATCACTATTTTTACACCACTTTAGACCAGTTTTTAGTTCTAGTTCAGTTGCCCAAAAATAGCAACATGTCAACAATGTGCATTAACACAGGGATCCCCAACCAACGGGTTGTGACCCAGTACCGGGTCGTGAAAGAGTTTTTACGGTGGGCCACAAGAATGCAGAATTACTCTATATGAGATCAGAATACGTGTTTATTTAAAAAAACAAAATACAAAATCATGAGGAACATCTTAAATAATGTTTGTTGTATTGTCTGCAATGAAATACAAGTCAAAGTAAATTTAGAAATCTCTTTTTCTTTTATTTATTTGCGTTTTCCATACTGTCCCAACTTTTTCTGGTTTGGGGTTGTAAATAAATGCATCCTTGGTAAACACACAGCCCTTTAAAAAAAAAACATTATAAATTGTTATATGCAAAGAACAGAAATGTGAGCTGTGGACTGCGATGCCTCAGACTTGTAATCTGTAGAAGAAGGTCTGGATCATCCTCAAAAGGCTGTGCTGATGGGATTGAGGAATGTTATTCCCATTTCATGTGTTTGTCAAAGTTTTTCCTGACTGGTTTTGACAGTGTGTATCTATCATTCCCCCAGAGTGAGCGAAACCTGAGTCCAGGCACACGCAAAAGCACAGCTGTATATGAGAACCATCTGTTTCCTCTGCTTTTGTTCCCGTTTTCCCCTCCCACTCTTCTCTTTTGGCATCTGGATCACTTAAAAAAAAAAAACCTAATTGAAGTTTGTTCATAGGATTCCAGGAAGAATAGAGAATTTACTGGATAATACTGTATTTGTTTTGCTTTGTGATGAATATCTGAAAGGAGAATATCCCTGAGCGTTTGTGTTTTCACTTTTTCGTTTAATATTCATATAGTTTGCAGGTTATTATGCATATAAAAGGTGCTTTATATGTTATTTCTTCTTTTTCTTCTTTTTCCATTGATTTAAAAAGAGCTAGAACGTTATTCTCATTATTTATTTAAATAACTTTTTTAATATTCTCATTATTCAAATTTATTCTCAAAATTTTCAACTGGTTAACTTTAAACTTTTTGACATGCAAAACATCCTATGATAGCTTTTGGATGGATGGATGGACTGATGCTGTAAAAAATTACTGTAAAATTTACTGTAAACTTAATAGCACACTGTAAATAAATAATTACAACTGTGCTGTATATTTTTACAGTCTTTACATTTTAATTTACAGTCTTCACGGCAACCAAAATTGCCAGTAAGTTACTGTGAATTTCACAGTAAACTGCAATTATTAATTTACAGTGCGCTTGTAAATTTACAGTCAATTTAGAACTGAAAACTGGTCTAAAGTCAATAGTGATAAGCGGGCCAAAAACGCATGTACATGCTGCTTATTAAACACACAGGGATGCGCAGCAGCACACGAATATCTTTGACAAAATGAAAATTTCTATTCTAATAATGTAATTATTCCTGTAATGCAAAACTGATTTTTTTTTTTTATCATAAGTGACACACGATCCCTCTAATATGCTGGATTGAGGGAAAGTTTATTACTATAATCAGTTGTGCTACTTAATAATTCTTGTGGAAACTTAGACATTGTTTTCAGGATCCTTAATGATGCATTACATTAGAAATAGAAAACATTATAAATGCGTTTACCATCATTTTTGATAAATTTCCTTAATACATTTTCCTAAACATTTTATTTTTGGCCCCAAAGTATGCGCTTTTAGATTAGCATAAGCATAACCATGTAACCATGTGTGCTAAAACTTAATTTGGGTTAGTTTTCACGTTGTACTTCAGTCTAGCAATTTATAAAAAAGGATGTAAACTTGTAGAAACATGTAAACTGCAGAAAAAACATGTATTTTGAAACAACGACCTGAAACAATGCGTCTCAGATAGTGTCTAGCGCAAAACTAGCTTTTCTGTCTGAAAACAGAGGCGCAGTGATAACAGAGTACACTCCACTAAATGACAGGATAACTCTGTGTGTGGTTTCACAGACGTCATCAACCGAAACGTGAACTGTGTGTGTGTTGATCAGAAGATGAAAAAAGAGGTCAGTCAAAGTGAGTCCACTGGATGATAAAGCATTCGTCATAGTCTCTTTTATGTCTAAGTGTGTAAGCCAACAACATCACAGTTAAAACTCTTAAGCTCAGCATTCAACACCAATTTAAAGCTCATTTACTGATGTCAAAAATGAAGTGCTGTGCTTAAATACGAGCGCTGCACAATCTGCACTTCTCTTTTCTGTTCTTTAACGTCTCAAAAACCTGAAACAACACACAGGCCTTTGACATAAGGCCATTTAAGGCCATTTTAAATCTGTGGGAAAGCTGAATAAAGCCTAATCTCCAAAACCATGTTCAACTTTATGGGTATTATTCTGTGTCAAACTTTAGAGATTTTGCTAAATCTATGTAGCAGTAGATGCCTCTGTGTGAATATCAGTGACTTATTGTTGATAATATTATTAATATACTTATTATGATTCATTCATTCATTCATTTTCCTTCGGCTTAGTCCCTTTATTCATCAGGGGTCGCCACAGCGGAATGAACCGCCAACTTATCCAGCATATGTTTTACGCAGCGGATGCCCTTTGTACTGCCCTTTCCCAGTACTGGGAAACATCCATACACACTCATTCACACACACACTCATACACTACGGCCAATTTAGTTCATCCAATTCCCCTATAGCGCATGTGTTTGGACTGTGGGGGAAACTGGAGCACTCGGAGGAAACCCCACGCCAACACCGGGAGAACATGCAAACTCCACACAGAAATGCCAACTGACCCAGCCGGAACTCGAACCAGCGATCTTCTTGCTGTGAGGCGACAGTGCTAACCACTGAGCCACCGTGTTACCCTTATTATGATAATAAATTAAAAAAATGATATATAATATATTATAATAAATATACATATTTATATATTTTTTTTTATTTATATGTATTTTCTTTTACTTTTTTTGTCATATATATATATATATATATATATATATATATATATATATAAATGTGTATATATATATAATAAATAAATTATAATAGCACGTTCGCCTCACAGCAAGAAGGTCGCTGGTTCGAGCCTCGGCTGGGTCAGTTGGCATTTCTGTGTGGAATTTGCATGTTCTCCCCGTGTTCGCGTGGGTTTCCTCCGGGTGCTCCGGTTTCCCCCACAAGTCCAAAAGACATGCGGTATAGGTGAATTGGGTAAACTAAAATTGTCCGTAGTGTATGAGTGTGAATGGATGTGTCCCAGTGATGGGTTGCAGCTGGAAGGGCATCCGCTGCGTAAAACATATGCTGGATAAGTTGGCGGTTCATCCCGCTGTGGCGACCCCAGATTAATAAAGGGACTAAGCCGAAAAGAAAATGAATGAATGAATGAAATTGGTACGTTTAAATAGCAATTTATCAAAAGTAATGCCATTTTATGACAGATTTTTCATTTATCCAAATAAATATTATAATTAATTGTCATTTTTACATATTTATACTTATCCTTTAAACCACTAGATATTTTATTACACAAATATGTGGATCCAGTAGGTTTTGTGCCTTTTACGTCAAATATACTGCAAGAAAATGGGATAAATCAAATGAATTAATCAAAAAATATATTTTATAAGCCGTACATAATCTGTTAAATGTTTATGGGTAGTATGTTTTTTTATGATTTTGCAGGTATAGTAATTAATCTTAATTGGTATTAAAATGTAACTAATGTTACCGTTTATAATTAAATGCTCAATCTTTTTTTGTTTATTAAAGAAACCTAAAAATTCAATTAAACTGTCATTTTCAATTGGTTTAATATTTCATAATATACAGTGCTCAACATAAATGAGTGCACCCTAATTTGAAAATGAACATTTTTATCCATTTCTCAGTGAATATAGGCCATATATTTTGGTGCATTTGAACAAAACAGATTTATTAAACGGATATATTTATTAAAATAATACTTTAGTCACTGAAGTTCTTTAGAAATAGAAAGATAATACATTTAAATTCATGCAAAATATTGGAAAAAAATTACAAACTACAAAATTTCAACAAAATTTGATACATTTTAATAAATTTAAAAAAAAATTCTCTTGAATTCTGCTCTTTTTCAAAAAATTTATTTTATCCATAACATATAAATGTGGCTGTACTGATGGCGAACGCAGCCTTGGTGAACATAAGAACATGAGAACAAAATCCTGCCGATCCCAAACTTTTAAATGGAACTTACTACGAAACAAATTCAAGCTGTGAGTTTTGTCCTTCTGTTCACCCACAGCGGACGATCCGGAAGCTAATTCCATTAATCTGACATTGAGAGATGAGCTTATCAAACTGAACTGAAGTCAGAAGATGTCTTTCCACACCAAACCACGCAGGCTTGGGTTGCTCAGTGAACAAGTGACAAGAGCGAAAAGCAAAAGAGCTACATTGTGCAAGCTCAGCAGAAAGAGTGTAAGCGGAGAAAGACACTCAGATTCAGACGGTAAAGTTCATCACAGATCTGCTGATGCCAAAACACTCACGGGTCACCCTGAGACACGGACAAGAACAAAAATCTAGCTAGAAATACGTGCCTCAGCATATATAAGAATACGTTGCTCCGTGTACATGTCATTGCACGTTTCTGATAACAAATCCACTAGAGGGCGCTGTCTACATTTATTGTGAATCAGAGATACAGTTGAAGTCAGAATTATTAGCCCCCCTGTATATTTTTTTCCCCAATTTCTGTTTAACGTAGAGAAGATTTTTTTCACCACATTTCTAAACATAATAGTTTTAATAACTCATTTCTAATAACTGATTCCTTTTATCTTTGACATGATGACAGCACATAATATTTGACTAGAACATTTTCAAGATACTAGTATTCTATGGGATCAAACTTAGAACTAGACTTATGCGTGTTATAATTTTACACGCAATGTTAATTTTTCAATTTACGCGAGTTATTTTTTCAATCCGCGACTGCGATACACTTGGCGGGAAATGTTTTTTTGATTTGCCGCCAAATGTATCGCGGATCAAAAAATAGCGCGCGTAAATCCAAAAATTGACATCGCGTGTAAAATTCTAATGCGCAAAAGCAAAAACTAAACGTAGAATAAGAAACAATGAGGTCGCATACGGAAAGATAATGAGCGTGTATCAAAAATGAAAATGCGTTTAGACAAAACCAGTTTAACCGCTCATATTTGAATGCTTTGTGTGCTTACGTTTTTTTCCTCTTCGCTCTTGTTCCCACATTCTGCGCTTGCATTTCCAAAAGATGCAATTCAAGTTATATTTAAATCACAGGCGGGCTTCAGCATCGTCATTGGTCCACTAGTCGAGATTGACAGTTGCTCCTCTAGCCAATAAGACGAATGAGGGAGTTGACGTCACTACAATGCCACTCGTATTTTTCAATTTGCGACCGCGATACTTTAGGTGGGAATTTGATCCCATAATTATCAACTTAAAGTGACATTTAAAGTCTTAACTACTTTAATTAGGTTGAAGTAAGGTTAATTAGGCAAGTCATTTGCTGCGTCCCAATTCGCATACTTATACTACGCCGTAAAAGTATGTACTTTTTTGAGAAGGAAAAAGTGTATACTTTTGAGTGTGTAACAGAAGAGTATGCAAGCTTTGGGACATACTGCTTCCTCGTTAACCGATCGTTATGTTGCTTAGTTACGAGCCCTGTCAATCATCCACACATCATCCACACTTCTTTCATATTTAATTTCCTACCTTATTGGAAAAGCAGCAGCAGGATAATCTGCCATTCACGAGTCTTTCATGCAGAGAAACCTTCTCAGGTCTTTGGATAATTATGCATTCAGACGTTAATGTCCAAACACGTCTTTATATAAATTCACGTTGTTGTTGCAGATGAAATATAACACAAAATATAACACGATTTGCCCAGTGGGCTAGATATTAATTAACAGTCATACAAACATCTTTACCGAAGCCTCTACTTGACGGTTGGTCTCACGCATCCACCATGTTTGTAGTTTGTTTACACTTTTCACCCGCGTTTGTAGTTGTAATCAAATTCATGTCAACTGGGCAATGTATTGTGGGTAATATCAGCAGTTAGAGTATGGACGGTTCTACACTTTGAATTTTTACCGGAAATAGTAAACCATCCGGATACTCTTTTCAGCATACTACGATTTGGGACATACTAATTCTATTTTCAGCATAATACTATTTAGGACGGATAGTATGCGAATTAGGACGCAGCAATAGTATAACAGTGGTTTGTTCTGTAGACAATCGAGAAAAAAAATCCAGCTAAAGAGAGCAAATAACATTGACATTAAAATGGTTTAAAAAATATTAAAAACTGCTTTTATTCTAGCCGAAATAAAACAAACAAGACTTTCTCCAGAAGAAAAAATATTATAGGAAATACTGTGAAAATTTCCTTGCTCTGTTAAACATCATTTGGGAAATATTTGAAAATAAATAAAAATAAAAATCACAGTACTGTGAACTTCACAGTGACTTCAACTGTACGTATATCATCGTGAATTTTTCTTCTGGAGAAAGTCTTATTTGTTTATTTGTTTTTATTTATTTTTATTTCTAAAGTATTATACTTCTCAAAACAACACTTTTTTTCTCCTCACAAAACCCCTTTAAAAAAATCCTGGATCCCAGGAAACACAGAATTGCTGAACTACATTGTTAACAGTCGGTTAAAATGGTTTTAGAAAACATAGCTCAGATCAGAATGCACGAGTTCTCATGTGGACAACTCGCTGATTCATTTAGTCCAGTCAGAGAAAGTCTCAAATGAATGATTCAAATGATCCGGTCAGAGCAAATCTCCAGTTAATGAGTCTCTGATTCAAATAATCTGGTCATAGCGAGATTCTAGTTAACAACTCACTGATTCAAATGATCCAGTCTGTATGAATCTCCAGTTAACGACTAACTGATTTAACGTACCCAGTCAGTGTGACTCTACCTTTAATGACTCACTGATTAAAATAATTTGTTCAGAATGAATCTCATGTTAACACCTTACAGATTCAATTCATTCAGTCAGAGTGACTTTAACTGTAATGACTCACTGATTATACAATGATTTGCCTAATTACCTTAACTTGCCTAATTAACCTAGTTAAGCCATTAAAAGTCACTTTAAGCTGAATACTAGTATCTTGAAAGATATCTAGTCAAATATTATGTACTGTCATCATGGCAAGGATGAAAGAAATCAGTTATTAGAAATGAGTTATTAAGACTATTATGTTTAGAAATGTGTTGGAAAAATCTTCTCTCCGTTAAACAGAAATTGGGGGAAAAATATACAGGGGGGCTAATAATTCTGTCTTCAACTGTATACGAGTTGTGAATGTGTTACATTTAATTTGATTATGGATGTAAGATGAGTGGATACTGATAAAATGAAAGTCAAACGATACATGAATTCAATCCTCCTCAGATCAGGATCTTACCTGGAGAAGGTGTTTCTTGCGTAGTGCATGATGCTGTCGAAATCGTAAACCTCTCCCAGTGAGTCCACCTCTCCAGGCTCCATCTTCAGGAAATTGTACTCCTGTCCTATGAGAAGAAACCAAAAGTAAGACCGAGTCAGAAGGTCATGGCAATATTTTCATCATTATTTGATGGATTGACCATTATTACACTCCATTTGTTTGATTTTTTTCAACACATTTCTAAACATACTAGTTTTAATAACTGATTTCTTTTATCTTTGCCATGATGACAGCACATAATATTTGACTAGATATTTTTCAAGACACTAGTATTCAGCTTAAAGTGACATTTAAAGGCTTAACTAGGTTATGTTAATTAGGCAAGTTAGGGTAATTAGGCAAGTCATTGTATAACAGTGGTTTGTTCTGTAGACAATCGAAAACTAATATTGCTTAAGGGGGCGAATAATATTGACCTTAAAATGGTTTTAAAAGAATTAAAAACGGCTTCTATTCTAGCCGAAATAAAACAAATAAGACTTTCTCCAGAAGAAAAAATATTATAGGAAATACTGTGAAAAATTCCTGAATCTGTTCAACATCATTTGAGAAATATTTGAAAAAAGGAAAAAAAAATAAAAACCACTAATAATAATTGTTTTGACTTCAACTGTATAACGTATTACATTTTGGAAGTAACTTGTCCAACTCTGGATATCGAGAGTATTCAGTAAATAAGAGCACTTTGAGTCTAGTATGCACTTGGAAAATTCCCTAGTATTCCAGGCTGGTTTGCATGGCAACAGCACATACTGTATTGCTGAAGCAGATTTCTTCTTAGGTGGTACCTATTATAGACACTGCTTAAATATAATATTTTATAGGCTATATCATTAGCAAACTTCAAAAGCCACAGACATTTTCTTCCAAGCAAATGCACAAATCTGCTTTTATTAGTATTCGTCGGAGCCTATGAGGACATAATGAGATCCATTTCCACAGATTATTTCTTTCTTATTATTATGAACATCTTTCGTGTTCATTAATGCTGCCTAAAAGGTGTGAAGAATGCTGGGCTTTACATCAGACAGGGCGCAGCTGCTCCACAGTCAAAATATGCCACGCTTGAGCTATTTCAGGTGTATAGGGGCCTCTGAGGGCAATTTCTGTGTGGAGTTTGCATGTTCTCCCGTGTTGGCGTGGGCTTCCTCCGGGTGCTCAGGTTTCCAAGAGTCCAAACACATGTGCTATAGGTGAATTGGGTAAACAAAATTGGCCGTAGTGTATGAGTGTGTGTGTGAATGTGAGAGTGTATGGTTGTTTCCCAGTACTGGGTTGTGGCTGGAAGGGCAACCGCTGCATAAAACATATGCCGGAATAGTTGGCGGTTCATTCCGCTGTGGCGACCCGTGATAAATAAGGTACTAAGCCGAAGGAAAACGAATGAACAAACGAACCCTCTGAAATACTTAATTCACACTTAAAGGGATAGTTCACCCACAAATTTGAATCCTGTCATCATTTACTCACGCTTCACCTCACAAAAAAAATCAATACTGAATACTATTAACTCACCCTCAAGTGGTTCCAAACCTTATTGAGTTTCTTGTTGAACACAAATGAAGATATTTTTTTAAAATGTTGGAAACCTGTAACCATTGACTTCCTACAATGGAAGTCATTGGTTACTGGGTTTCAGCTTTCTTCAAAATATTCAAAAAAACTCATTAAGGTTTGGAACCACTTGAGGCTGAGTTAATAGTGAGTCAATATTCATTCTTTGATGAACTATCCCTTTAAAGCATTTTCAACTACCTCTGGAAAAGGTCGAAAGTAGACAAGCCTAAAACATTTTGCACCACTGTTGCTATGGTGGTTGCTATTGCTGATTCCATATTTGAACAATTGGAGAATTTGATGTTTCCCTATTCAAAGAGATAGGAGCAAAGATGTGATGTGCCGAGATTTATTTATTTTTTTCGTATTGTGACGCAGTTCCTAGAGAAATGGAATATTAAACGAGAAAACAGTGGGCGTGGCTTGTTTTTTCTACCGCGAGCTGATTGGATGTGGTAAAGTAGGCATTTCATTCAGTAAGATGTGGAAAAGGGTTTCGTGAGAGTTATTACAACCGAACAGACACCTCCCACCTCACAGCAAGAAGGTCGCTGGTTCGAGCCTCGGCTGGGTCAGTTGGCATTCCTGTGTGGAGTTTGCATGTTCTCCCCGTGTTCGCGTGGGTTTCCTCCGGGTGCTCCGGTTTCCCCCACAAGTCCAAAGACATGCGCTATAGGTGAATTGGGTAAGCTAAATTGGCCGTAGTGTATGTGTGTGTATGAGTGTGTATGAATGTTTCCCAGTGATGGGTTGCAGCTGGAAGGGCATCCGCTGCGTAAAACATATGCTGGATAAGTTGGCGGTTCATTCCGCTGTGGCGACCCCAGATTAATAAAGGGACTAAGCCGAAAAGAAAATGAATGAATGAATGAATGAATGAATGAATGAATGGTTCAAAAACTATACAGTATTAACTATAAAAAAAAATCATATTTGGGCAAAAAATAAAACTCCATTTATCTGCAATTTGCTGACCTTTTACATCCACAAACAGCTACATTACACAATATACATTAATGTTAATATTAAAGCAAGTTCCTGAATCAGCTGAATGGGTCATCATGTCCAGCCAACAAATATTTACTGGACTTTGACCTATTTTTTTAGCTTGATGGACTTAATATGTAATCTTAGGACATTTCACTGATATTGTACCTGTAGCTTCCGATGTGAAAAAATACTATAGTAGTTTATAATAAATAGTATATATTTCTTGAACCATAATATAGTAAGATGTATTATACTGTATATATTATAGTATTTGCAACTCTTTGTTAATGAATGCTTCAGCATACACTGAAAAAAATATTCATTGGATTTACTACATTGTTTTAAGGTAAGCGGTTGCAAACAATTAATATGGGCTGAATTTAAACTGCTATAGATTTACCACAACAGATTAATATAGTTGTTGTGTTACCATAGCAACTATAGAATTAACACAACTGATTAATTAATATATTCA
>CAIGQV010019087.1:5049247-5061096 GCA_903798115.1 Danio jaintianensis
ATAGATAGATAGATAGATAGATAGATAGATAGATAGATAGATAGATAAAATGCTGGGTTCCGCACAATCAATTTGTGTTGAGACAACATGAAGGAATTAAGTTAATCTATTAGTTTTTACAAATTTAAACATAAAACAATTAAGTTGCCAAAATACTCAAAAATTGTGTTGTTTCAGCTCATTTAAAATAAGTAGTTTGAACAAACAGCAAACATAATTTCTTTGAGTGTAGATAGAAAGACAATACTCAAAGAGAGATAAAGCTCACTTTTTGTGACTAATGGCACGACAAACATATTTTCCCTCCAGATGGTGGACGGCGTTCATGTCGGGATGGAGAATCTTGTAAACACTGCAGCCTCTTTACTCTCCTGTCTCTCCTGTAAAAACACTTTCAGCTGTTCTTCCCTAGCAAACGCTCACCACGACATTTCCTGACACTGCAATTTGGCTGACAGAGTGAAAATGACTGTATATTTTACAGTAAAGACATGCAAAAAATTCTGTAAGTACATATACAGCAATAAATATAAATACTGTAAAATCAATTACAGCAAAAATCCTGTAAGTTACTCTAGATTTTACAGGAAATTGTTAACGGTGTACCGTTTGTTAGTTTATGTGATTTATATTAGTTTATATGGACGGTTGGGTTTAGGGGCGAGGTTTGGTGCCACCGCTCCTTTTTAAAATCATACATTTTCGTACGAATTAGCCACTAAACTGACAAAACGTAAAATAGTTAAGTTTCCTCGTGAGATCAGGCTGGAATATCGCATTAAAAAATTCAGAATTGAAACTCCACGATTTGCATACACTTTGAAAATGAGATTTAAAAAAAAACGTATGCAAAACGCAGCTAAAGTATGCAAAATGTTTTTTACCATCAAATTTTGATTGTTTCGAAATTATGTAAATACAAAAAATAGAATAAATAATACAAATATAGACAATCTGCATACCACAGTGAGCATAAAAAGAATTTGAACTATTTTTGTCACCCATTAGTGACAATCTCTCCCTCATTAGCATAGGACGTTAGTCTTGTTTTTTAATCTGCCACTATACTGACACACAGGCATTTGCAGCTCCGCCCTCTTTTGAAATAAGCACAATCTCATTTAAATTTAAAGCGACAGTCACCAAAATGGCACAATTTGGATCAAAGCCTAAAAGGGTCAGTTTCAAAGAGTTATAAAACATTATTTGTGTGGTATTTTGAGCTGAAACTTCACATACACACTCTAGGGACATCAGAGGAGTATTTTACATATTGTAAAAAGGGGTATAACAGGTCCCCTTTAAATACTCTTTGCGGTTTCCTTGTTTTCTCTAAAAGCCAAACAGGAAATGGAGGGTGCGTTATGTCATTAGCATAAACGCACAGCACACGTTGCGTCTCGCCAATTAAAATTGCTAATTTCTCTGGATATGAGCATTCTTCGAAACATTTGCAATAATGCAAGTACACAAGGATTTTTGGACATTTTAAAGGACAGCGTCCTTTAACATACATATAATATTTTCAGCTTTATTAAAATAAGTGCCATTATACATTTCTATAAAATAATAAACAACAAAACGACCAGAAAGAACATGATTTTGTTTAGTATTAGTTTCCGTATTTTGTGATTCACAAGTGTTTATTTCCGGTTGTGAATTGCATTATGGGAGCTTGATCTCTGCTCTGTCGACTTATGATGTTGAAAAATCAACTCTACAGTTTAACAAAGTGTTGACATTTTAGTAGTTTGATATAATATAATGCAGTAGAAATAATAAATAGAGAAATAAGTCTGTAAAACAACAGAAAATGTACTGGCAGTTTATTACAAGGTTTTTGTAGTGTGTTATATATAACACCAACCCGGTCAATATATCACTTTAAACTATTAAAAATGTTCAAAAAAGTCACTCTTTTGAAGTTGTTGGAAGAAAGATCAGGCTTCCTTCAAAAACATAAATAAATAGGAAAAAAAATATGAATCACAAAACCCAAAAATTGTTAATTTAAACCCAATTTTGTACAGCGTGGGGTCGGGTCTGTGCGGCTGCACGTGCTCAATTAAAGCCGCAGGCAGGCGTGTGCGTGTCTGTGCTAAATGGAAACAGTTGCTGAAGAGTAGCAGGGGGTCAGAACAGTGGCTGCGCTCCGTCTAACCATAACAAACCAATTACCCTCCACAAAGAGCTATTGATCCAGCCATCGGCCAATCCTTTTACGCCCCGATATTAATGACACCTGAAGAGCGCAAAAAAAAAAGAGCAATCAGGAGTTTCGCACAAACTCTCCTTTTCAGTCTGAACGGGGGAATAACGGTTCCTCCAAGCACCCAAACACTTAGCCGCTCGTTACATTAGCATTGTTAAACCTACACTGCAAAAAAAATGGTTTGTCTTGTTTCTAGTCCAAATATCTAAACATTTTTAAATAAAGAAGCATTTTTTAAGACAAACTAAAAGAACAGTCTTGTTTTCAGAAGTAATGCGTCAAAATTAAGTGTGTTTTTCTTTAAAGCAAGCTGCAAAATAATCTCGTTTTTGCTTTGAAACTACTTTAAAGTTGTCCAGACTAGGGACTTAATGCATATTACCGATCAAAAAAAGACTAGTTTGATATTTTTTTGTGGTAAATTTGTAAAATGTCTTCATGGAACAAAATGTTTACTTAATAATCAAATGATTTTTGCCCCCCAAAAAATAAATAAATAAAAATAAAGAAACATCAATCAATTTTTAGTAATCATTTTTACTCATGTTTCGTTAGCTATTTTTACAAATATACCTGTTAAATTCTTAAATCAAGAAGCATTTTTAGACAAACTAAAACAAAGTCTTGTTTTGGGAAATAATATGTTGAAATTAAGTAAGTTTTTCTTTAAAACAAGCTGCAAAATAATCTCATTTTCGTTTTTATTCCCCCTTTGGCAGATTATTTGGCTCGTTTTGAAGAGAAACTCTCTTGATTTTGACGATTTCTTTCTGAAAACAAGACAATATGTTTTTTGCTGGTCTAGAAAATGCTTCTTGATTTAAGAATTTTTTTCATATTTGGACTAGAAAAAAGACAAACTCTATGTAATATATTGATTATGCTAAATGAACTTTTCACTTATATGATGATATTTTATATTCTCAACAATTAAAGAAGACACTTAACTTGCTTTAAACATGTTTTATGTATATTAGACAACTGTTCAAATTTAATTTGATGAAGACACCAAAACGGGACGTCTCATCGTTCACTTTTGTGACCCTGGAGCACAAAACAGAAGTGATAGGAGTCATTTTTTTTAATTAAGATGTATAAACGAGCTGAATAGATGAATAAAACTACTTTAAAGTTGTCCAAATTAGGCACTTAATGCATATTACAGATGCATATTGTCTTGTTTTCAGAAATAATGTTGAAATGAAGAGAGTTTTTCTTTAAATCAAGCTGCAAAATAATCTCGTTTTCGCTCTGATACCCAGTTGGCAGATTATTTAGCTTGTTTTAAAGAGAAACTCTCTGATTTTGACAAAGTTTTTGCTGGTCTAGAAAATGCTTCTTGATTTAAGAATTTGTTAATATTTGGACTAGAAACAAGACAAAAACTCGATGTAATATATGGAGTATGCTAAATGAACTTGGGGCAATAGTTCATCCATATTATGATACTTTATATTCTCGTTAAAGAAGACACTAAACATGTTTTATGTATATTAGACAACTATTCAAATTTAATTTGATGAAGACACCAAAACGGGACGTCTCATCGTTCACTTTTGTGACCCTGGACCACAAAACAGAAGTGATAAGAGTCTTTTTTTTAATTTAAGATGTATAAACGAGCTGAATAGATGTATAAAACTACTTTAAAGTTGTCCAAATTAGGCACTTAATGCATATTGCAGATCAAAAAAAGACTAGTTTTGATATTTTTTTGGTGGTAAATTTGCAAAATGTCTTAATGTTTACTTCAAACTTACTTAGAAATCATTTTTTGCAACAAAAAAAGAAACATCGATCATTTTAATCATGTTTCGTTGGCCATTCCTTCTTACTAAATTCTTAAATCAAGAAGTATTTTTAGACAAACTAAAGAAATAGTCTTGTTTTTGGAAATAATATTTAAAAATTAAGTGAGTTTTTCTTTAAATCAAGCTGCAAAATGATCTTGTTTCAGCTTTGACGCCCCTTTGGCAGATTATTCAGCTTGTTTTAAAGAGAAACTCTCTGATTTTGATGATTTATTTCTGAAAACAAGACAATGTATTTTTATTGGTCTAGAAATTGCTTCTTGATTTAGGCTTTTAAAATATACTGTAAGCAATTAAAACATCATCTAAAGGTCACTCTGTATTCGTTTGCTCTCCTGAATGGGCTGTTGGGATGATTATTCTGGAGCTTCATGATTGTAGGCTAGGTTAGCGAGCAGCCGCTCTTCATGGTCAGTTTGCCTCCTCATTATTGTGGCTAATTAGGTGTGAAAGCGATGATTGGACAGAGCACTCCTGAGGTTTTTGTGATTGTTTCACACAGACAACAAAGCATATTGCTCTCTCTAATGCAGTGCCCAGGGCTCATCTTTATCTGGAAGACAATGTGCACACTCTTGTGAGGCTAATTAGCGGAAACCATCAGTAAATGTGGACGGACAAACTTCAGGGACTTAAATCGCAAGTGCTGATACGCTCTAAAAATGTTTGCCAAATACGGACAAACCCAAAGAAAATTAACGGGTTTGTTCATATTTGAGGACGACACGGTGGCTCAGTGGTTAGCACCGTCACCTCACAACAAGAAGGTCGCTGGTTCCAGTCCCGGCTGGGTCAGTTGACATTTCTGTGTGGAGTTTGCATGTTCTCCCCATGTTGGCGTGGGTTTCCTCCGGGTGCTCCGGTTTCCCCCACAGTCCGAACACATGCGCTATAGGTGAATTGAATTAACTTAATTGGCTGTAGTGTATGCGTGTGTGTGTGTGAATGAGTGTGTACCCAGTACTGGGTTGCAGCTGGAAGGGAATCTGCTGTGTAAAACATACGCTGGATAAATTGGCAGTTCAATCCGCAGTGGCGACCCCAGATTAATAAAGGGACTAAGCCGAAGGAAAATGAATGAATGAATGAATGAATGAATGAATGAATGAATGAATGAATGAATGAATGAATGTTCATATTTGACACAATGCGTAATGTTGGGAAACTACTTTGAAACTTTAGCTTAGCTACAAGCTAATTTGAACAATAAGTAACTATATGTTGGTAAAAGGTAACTAGCCGTGTTCCCAGATGATTTTTGTAAAGTTAAAGCGAGCGTTCAACCAAAAATTAAACTTCTGTCATCATTTAATAAGAGCACTTCACTTGTTCAAAACCTATTTGAGTTTCCTTCTTCTGTTTAAACAAAAAGACGATATTTTGATAAAACCAGGCACCTATTTTCCTGCTATGGAAGTCAATGGGTGCCATCAACCAGCATTCTTCAAAATATCTTATATTGTGTTCAAAAGAAACTTAAAGGGAGAATAAATGATTAAATAAAATTTCTGAAATATGCTCAGAAAAAAATGCTAACTAGACCGAGGCTGTTGCGCTTTGGCTTGCAGTGTGCAAAAGCAGAAAACATTTGCTCCATGGGCTAAATTTGGGAGAAAAAGCAACTAAATATTAACAAATGTAATAAATTATGAAGCATTGCCAATAAAATGAAAGCTTGCTAACAAAAGGACGCATGGCTTTTTGCTTAAATGGAAAAACAATTGCAAGTAACAATTTTTTTCCCCTAAATAGATAGAGGATACACTCCTAGATACACTCTAAGGCAGCACGGTAGCTCAGTGTTCACCTCACAGCAAGACATAGGTGAAAATTTGCCTTAGTGAATGCGAAAGTGTATGGGTGCTTCCCAGTATTGGGTTGCAGCTGGAAGGGCATTCACTGCATAAAACAGGGGTCACCAAACCTGTTCCTGGAGGGCTGGTGTCCTGCAGATTTTAGCTCCAACCCTAATCAAACACACCTAAACAAGCTAATCAAGGTCTTACTAGGTATACTTGAAACATCCAGGTGTGTTGAGGCAAGTTGTAGCTAAACCCTGCAGGGACACCGGCCCTCCAGGACCAAGATTGGTGACCCCTGGCATAAAACATATACCGGAATAGTTGGCGGTTCGTTCCGCTGTGGCGACCCCTGATGAATAAGGGACTTAGCCAATGCAAAATGAATGAATGAATGAGTTTTTCAACTTGCACAGGAGATGTGATTACGATGAATTGTGAACGGTTGCATCAAATGCATCATGCAATCCGCATCATCATTGCCAACCAGTGGAAATTCGGCATTATCGTTGCATTGACTTTGTAATGTTGGATTCACATAAAATGAAGCACTGTGTCACTCTCTCTAGTTTACTCGGGGGATGTTTTTCACCTCAAGCTAATTTTCAGCTCCAGTTGAACTATTTGAACTTGTGCAAAAGATACGACTGAGGTGAATTACATGCATTTATTGTAAAATCATTGCATATTCTGCATCATCCAGTGGAAATTCACCAATTTTTGTGTATTTGCATTGACTTTGCATGTAATCTACTTGCACGAACACTTAATTTCAATTTTTGTGTGAACCCAGCATAAGTAATTCCCTCGCATGAATACTTAAGTGAAGTTTCACAAACTAATTTCGAGAGGAGCACGTGATTTGATTGATCACAGCTGGACTCTCATCTGTAATTATCAGTAAGCCAATCAGACGAGTCCAAACTCACTATAAGTAGCCCATCTAAAATTATTCCCTTATCTTTGTTTTCAAAGAAACCCCCAATCCACCCCATCTTCCTCCTTTTTCTCCTCCTTTGCCAGGGGGAGCTCTCGAGAACAACCTGATCTCGTACCCCCTTATTGCTTATCGACCAGGCGGGAGCCCTGGGCTCAATTATCTCCGAGCTCAGGGTTCTCTCCCGGGACAGCATGCCAAACCTGCTATTATTATCAAACAATATCTAAGTGCGAACTCTTGAATTTCACATTTGATGTGAACCCAGCACTTTTAATCCCAAATTGTCAATATTCCATCTTTTTGATTACGAAACTCACAACACATACAAAAAACACAGCTTGAATCACAACATCCGCTATCCTACATTTTTTGATGTGCTTGATGTCACTGTTAGCTGGCATATAGTTCCTATAGCAAAGTTCCTATAACTACCAGGTCAAAATATACCTCCAGTTACAGTTATAGTCAAAATTATTCACCCTCCTATGAATGTCCAGTGCAAATATTTCCCAAATGATGTTTAACAGAGCAAGGAATTTTTCACAGCATTTCCTTTAATATTTTTTCTTCTGCAGAAAGTCTTATTTGTTTTATTTCGGCTAGAATAAAAGCAGTTCTTAATTTTTTTTAAAACATTTTAAGGTGAATATTATTAGCCCCCTTAAGCAATATATTGTCTACAGAACAAACCCTTATTATACAATGACTTGCCTAATTACCCTAACTCGCCTAATTAACCTAGTTAAGCCTTTAAATGTCACTTTAAGCTGAATACTAGTACCTTGAAAAAATATCTAGTCAAATATTAAGTACTGTCATCATGGCAAAGATAAATTCTGACTTCAACTGACATACAAACCATACAAAATGAAGAGAAGGCTACAGTAGACCACAACAGTAGCATACTGTAATGTTCGCACAAATGTGTGGAAAGAGATCTGCCAAGAATGAAGGAAAAAATATCTGAGTCTGAGTGCTGAAATTTGCCAAAACCAAAATAAAAGTTGACCTCTGACCCTGTCTCACAAAACACACAATCTGCTTAGCGCACATGTAACACCCACATCAGCGAAACCGAAACGCTCTCAAGCCTGCTTAAACACTTCCCTGAGGAAAACATGCCTTACACTTCAAAAATCACTTCATTAGTCACATCACAACGCGCTCTTCACACGTATATAAACATCCGTCCACGCTCGCTCGCTCTGCACACACACACACACACACACACACACACACACACACACACACACACACACACACACACACACACACACACACATGCTGAAGACATCCACAGGACTCCTGTTGTTTGTTGGATCGTGCTGTGTCATTACTTGAACAAATGGAGCGCAATGCCGGAGGTGGCGAACAGGCTCGTACTAGTGAATTATGTGAAGAGAGTCTGGAGACTGAAAGTTCCTGCTTTTATACTCTCCGTTCATTTGCTTTGGGAAGAAATTGGAGGAGAGAGTGTTTATTGGGCAATATACACACAGCTAGCCAAACATTTGGGCATATGTCTACACTACCTGACAAAAGTTTAGTCGCCTATCCAAGTTTTAAGAACATCAAATAATAACTTGACTTCTAGTTGATCATTTGGTGTCAGAAGTGGCTGATATGAAAGGCAAAGGCCTCTAGATTACGCTTATTTGACCAAAATAAAATATGATCATGCCTTGATTTTGAATTATTTAATTAGGACAGTAAAGTCTGACTTTGATTAGACAAAAGTCTTGTCACTTAACAGAAATAATGTCCAGTATAGAATATACAGTCATGGTGCAGTGGAAAAATAATGAATATTGTGTCTGACTCCCATGAGCTTGGAGGACTGCATCCATACATCTCTGCAATGACTCAATCACTTATTAATAAAGTCATCTGGAAGGGCAAAGAAAGCGTTCTTGCAGGACTCCCAGAGTTCATCAAGATTCTTTGGATTCATCTTCAATGCCTCCTCCTTCATCTTACCCCAGACATGCTCAATAATGTTCATGTCTGGTGACTGGGCTGGCCAATCCTGGAGCACCCTGACTTCAGGATCTTTGATGAGGAGACTGAAGTATGAGAAGGAGCGCTATCCTGCTGAAGAATTTGCCCTCTCCTGTGGGTTGTAATGTAACGGGCAGCACAAATGTCTTGATACCTCAGGCTGTTGATGTTGCCATCCACTCTGCAGATCTCTCGCACGCCCCCATACTGAATGTAACCCCAAACCATGATTTTTCCTTTACCAAACTTGACTGATTTCTGTGAGAATCTTGGGTCCATGCGGGTTCCAGTAGGTCTTCTGCAGTATTTGTGATGATTGGGATGCAGTTCAACAGATGATTTATGGGAAAAATCGACCTTCTGCCACTTTTCCAAATGATCAACTAGAAGTCAAGTTATTATTTGTTGCTCTTACAACTGGGATCCATGACAAGACTTTTGTCAGGTAGTGTACTTGGGTTAGTCTCACTAAGGTTTTCATCCTTGCATTTTTAGACACATTTTCAGGATATTGTTATTGATATTTGTTTGTTAAATGCTAAGTTGTCCAGAAAACCTAAAAATGTGCAAAAAAGGTTAAAGGGATAGTTCATCCAAAACTGATTTCTCATCCTCAAGTGGTTCTTTTTTCTGTTGAACACAAATGGAGATATTTCGAAGAAAGTTAAAAACTGGTAACCATTGACTTGCATAGCAGGAAAAACAAATACTGTGGAAGTCAATGGCTACCGGTTTCTAACATTCTTCAAAATATCTCCATTTGTGTTCAAAAGAACAGAATAAAAATATTCACACAAGTTTACTTGGGTTAGTCTCACTACAAAGGTTTTAATCCTTGCATTTTTAGACACATTTTCGGGATATAAAGTTTTTAATTTTTTAAATGCTGTTGAAAATGCTAAGTTGTCCAGAAAATCTAACAATGTGCAAAAAGGTTCATCCAAAACTGAAAAGATTCATTCATTCATTCATTTTCTTTTCGGCTTAGTCCCTTTATTAATCCAGGGTCGCCACAGCGGAATGAACCGCCAACTTATCCAGCATATGTTTTACGCAGCGGATGCCCTTCCAGCTGCAACCCATCACTGGGAAACATCCATACACACACATACACTACGGCCAATTTAGCTTACCCAATTCACCTATACCACGTCTTTGGACTTGTGGGGGTAACCGGAGCACCCGGAGGAAACCCACGCGAACACGGGGAGAACATGCAAACTCCACACAGAAATGCCAACTGACCCAGCCGAGGCTCGAACCAGTGACCTTCTTGCTGTGAGGCGATCGTGCTACCCACTGCGCCACTGCGTCGCCCAACTGAAAACATACTTACTATTTTCTCACCATCAAGTGGTTGTTTTTTCGGTTTAACACAAATGGAGATATTTCGAAGAATGTTAGAAAGTGGTAACCATTGACTTCCATAGCAGGAAAAACAAATACTATGGAAGTCAATGGTTACAGGTTTCTAACATGCTTTAAAATATCTTACTTTGTGTTCAAAAGAACAGAACAAAAATACTGTGACTAGTGAAGGTAAATGAGTAATGATTAGAAGAACTATCCCTTTATGTCTTATATCCCTATTTTTTTATTCAATAAGGCAACACGCAAATAATTGAACGTTTTTGAAATTAAGTTTTTTTTTTCATATTCTTGACTGATTTGCTTTGGTATAAATTGAACAGTGCGTGTTTATTGGGATTATTTTTGCAAAAAACATGCAGCCAGCCAAATATTACGGCATGTGTTAATTAGAAATCTTTTCATCCATGTATTTGCATATGCATTTTGGGATATCTCATTAAAAAAATGAAAAATTCACTGGCAAAAAACCTTTCGCCATACATAAACTTGAACATTTTTTCTCATTATCTAAAAATGGTATCGTTTGTATAAACGGTGGCTCAGTGGTTAGAAATGTCACCTCACAGCAAGAAGGTCACTGGTTCGAGCCCCGGCTGGGCCAGTTGGCATTTCTGTGTGGAGTTTGCATGTTCTCCCCGTGTTGGCGTGGGTTTCCTCCGGGTGCTCCGGTTTCCCCCACAGTCCAAACACATGTGCTATAGGTGAATTGAATAAACTAAATTGGCTGTAGTGTATGTGTGTGAATGAGTGTGTATGGGTGTTTCCCAGTACTGGGTTGCGACTGGAAGGGTATCCGCTGCGTAAAACAAATGCTGGAATAGTTGGCGGATCATTCTGCTGTGGCGACCCCTGATACATAAGGGACTAAGCTGAAGGAAAATGAATGAATGAATGTTTGTTTAATTAGTATCAATGATGAGTCCAAGAAAACTTGAAAGTATAAAATATTTTAGATTCAATTTTAGTCACCATTCAAATAACCGTGTCTTTGCCATTAGTTAAGCTTTTGAATGCTTTGGGAAATTGCATAACAAAATGCTAGATGGAGACATGGTTGCAATTTCTTAAAATGTGGCTAAAAAAACTTCCTTTAATAAGATATGAAGACGCGCAAGTAAACAAAGATAGACACGCATTTCTTAAATAAGTTCCCTGATGTACAATAAAAACCTCATGTGGCTTTGCCTGGAGATATGTGATCAGATAACCGGACTGACCAGCGGACTGATCTTAATCACAGCGTCTCAAACGTTGTTTTAGCTTAGCCTGACCTTAATGTGTTCGTAAGATAACATGACAGTCTTTGTTATTGCATGTGTCGCCTGCTGCTCTGAGGCATAATTCATTTATTATGTAGGAGGAAAAAAAGCTAGAGTTTCCGCATTGCAGCTACTTTTTAAAAATATTTTGTTTTTGATTGTACATGCGAATAACTGCGCATAATATATCGATTTTTTATCCAATAATCCAATGTTTGAAATCATTTAAATTCATAATAGCTAGTGAACTACTAGAACTGCTAAAACTGAGTGAATCATTGAACTGTTGGAACTGAATCTGTGAGCATTCGAACTACACTTTGAATTCACGAATTGGATTTGTGTATTCACAAATTGTGTTTTAAATTGACGAATTGGATTTGTGTATTCACGAATCGTGTTTTGAACTTACAAATCGTGTTTTGAATTTGCGAATTGGATTTGTGCATTTACGAATCG
>CAIGQV010019087.1:5091588-5145106 GCA_903798115.1 Danio jaintianensis
AACCATCACCTAGACGACACCTAGGACAGCCTAGCAACCATCAACCATCTAAAAACAGGCAAGAGACCATCCAAAATAACCTAGCAATCATCAACCAGAGCACCCTAGCAACATTCTAAATAACCCTAGAGAAGTTCATTCCACTGACTGATATTGCTATACCAATTAGTGTAGGTTGTTATTGTTCTGAATATTTTCCCTGTAAATATATATACATACAGTATGCTGATTTTTTTTATTTTTGGCAACCTCTGCTCTAGAAACCAGCCAAACACCTCAGTGGTTAACTAGAACAGCATCATTTAATCAGTCTGAGAGCTTCACTGTCAGCTCATGTAGTATTATTCGGCTAAACACACAATGTTTCGAGGACACAAACCACTGCATTAATCAGTGTCTATCATTATGTTTCATGCCTTTCAGCCTCTGCTGGCTTCCCCTCATTAGGGCCAATAAAAACAATCAACAACCAAAACAATGGTGACTTAATCAAGCAGACACATCATTATCTCTGTTGACACAATCATAACGGTTATTTGAAGAACCGCCTTGGGGAAAGTCATGCAAAAATATTTTTTATTATTATGATTGATGCATAATAATGAATGAATTGATGAAACATATGCTGGAATAGTTGGCGGTTCATTCCGCTGTGGCGACCCCTGATGAATAAAGGGACTAAGCTGAAGGAAAATGAATGAATGAATGAATGATGTATGGTTAATCTAAAAGACAGAGGCCAAACCTCATGTTATATTTTCAATGTCTTCGATTTATTTTCATCATTTTGACAGTTTAACGGTCAATTTCGATGATGACGGCAAAACATTTTCACATAAAATAAATTTGTGCAAGCAAATAAACTATTTGCAAAACTATTTTTAAGTATAGCCAGCAAGAACAAAAAGTGTTACACATAAAGAGCAATAGCGAATAAATCAGTATGTTCATATATAAACATTTTCAATTGCATTATGTAAAATACGTTAAAACTAGGATAAAATAAATAAAATATAAAACATAAAATCTAAAAAGGAAAATTGCACAGTCCGCGTGCCACAGAAAAAAAAGAAAATGATAAAAATAACCAGCCTGATCTCATGAGAAAATGTAACTATTTTACATTTTGTCAGTTTAGTGGCTAATTCGTACGACTGAACTCGATTCAAATTAACGATTTTTAAAAAGAGGCCAAACCCCACCCCTAAACCCAACCGTCGTTGAGGGATAAGCAAATCGTAATTTAATTGTACATACGATTTCATTCGAATTAGCCACTAAATCAAAAAGTTACGAATTGCCGTGAGATAGCGTTGAAATAACACATAAACAAGTGTAAAATCCAACCCAGGCTCATTCTGAAAATGTATCGCTATTTACATTTCTGGAGAGCGCCAAATACGTCCTAGGAGCTACGTTTTTTTGCAGTTTTTGTTTTCGTGAATCCACCAGAGGCCGCTGTGTATGCTTTTTGAGATCTCAAATTTCTCTCTCGAGTGCCATTCGCACCTTCTCTTCTCGCGTAAATCCACGCGAGAAGAGAAGGTGCGAATCCGCTGTCGACTGACTGACTGACTGACTGATCAACTGATCCACCCTCCTGCTTTGCTAAACCCAACCAATAGTGTTTTCAAAAGCACTGATTGACCCGTCCATCCACTTCCCTAAACCCAACCGACAGTTTTGAAAAGCAATCCAGAAAAAGAAAAGCCCTCGCCTGATTTTTACCATGTTTTCAGATTTTACCACATTCTCACCCTGTTATTTACTTGTTTATTTTATTTTTTGGCTTCTGTTTTTGTCTTACCTGCTTTCTGGAACCGTTCTTCGCCAGACTCGAACCCCATCGTCGTGGTCAGCTCCTCAAGCTCAAGTCCACCAACGTACGCGGTGAGCTAACTGGACAAAAGCGGGAAATCCGTCCATACAGAGGTAAGCAATCAGCTGGTAAGCACGAAAAGGAACAGCGTCATACCGCCCCGTAGCGTTCGTTTTAAAGACGAAATGCAGCCATACGTACCTCTGGCTACATAATTCACGATCTCCAGAAATGTATAAAGGGCTACGTTTTCAGAATGAGCCAATGTTGATAAAATCAAGTCGTTATTCTACATGTGCAAGACAGTGTCTACAGTTGGCGCTGTTGTAAGGCAAATCACCAGCCTTTGAATCTTTAGTGCGTGCGATTCCTCCATGTTCATCAGTTCCAGAGATGCATTCACAGTGACGTCTCACATTGCGTCCATTTCGAAGAGATTCGGGTCACTGAAAAACAAAATATTCATTGATTACGTGAGTGTAACGGTATGATATCAATCCATTGGTACAAAAATGCATGATATTTTTTTGGGAAAGAAGTCAGAAAGAATGTCTTCCCCTTAATGTAACGAATTTATATTTAAATGTATTATATTAATAAATGGGCAGCACGGTGGCTCAGTGGTTAGCACTGTCGCCTCACAGCAAGAAGGTCGCTGGTTCGAGTCCCGGCTGGGTCAGTTGGCATGTTTGCATGTTCTCCCCGTGTTGGCGTGGGTTTCCTACGGGTGCTCTGGTTTCCCCCACAGTCCAAACACATGCGCTGTAGGTGAATTGAATAAACTAAATTGGCCATATTGTGTGTATGTGCGTGAATGAGTGTGTATGGATGTTTCCCAGTACTGGGTTGCAGCTGGAAGGGCATCCGCGTAAAACATATGCTGGATAAGTTGGCGGTTCATTCCACTGTGGCGACCCCTGATTAATAAAGGGACTAAGCCGAAGAAAAAATAATGAATGAATATTAATAAATTTATATGAATTAGCCTCTAATTCGATGTTGTGCGTATATAAATAAACAAGCGCTTATTCATTTATTGGGTCTTGCTTTATTTTAAGCCACGATACTCTCTATTAATAAACCATTAACTATGACTTTAACCTAAATAAACTCCTAATTTACCTTCTTATTATATAATAAATGCTGTTTATTATTAATATTATAAAGTGCATATTGTTCTACATTACTAATCCTACCTACTTAAACCCAACTCCCTTAATAAACCATTAAATAAACTCCCAATTTACTACTTATTAAGGTAGTTGGGTTAAAGTAGGTAGGATTAGGAATGTAGAATAATATGTACTTTATAATATTAATAACAAACAACCAATATCTTAATAACAGACAGGTAATAAGCCACTAATAAATAGTGAGAATTGGTAGATAAGCTAAAGTTTTACCAATCATTTTTATGAATTATGCAAGGCTCAGACTCATGATCAACACTGAACAGACTCTGGCTCCAAATGACATCATCAGCAAAAGATGTCAGCCACCATCATTGGGACATTTTGGCTTCACTTTTTTTTTTTTTTTACAGTGGAAGTAAGTGGAGATCTATGATAAATATAATAATTTGTCGCCCTCTGCTGGCGAAACAGTGCAACTTGTAGACAGATTTGCTAAAACAATATTTATTACCTAGTCTCTTATGCTCGCCGTTGCTTCATTTATTTGATCAACAATGTTGCAAGAAAAAAACACATAAATGTATCTATTTTAAATATATACATTTATTTAAAATATAATTTATCGCTCTGATGCAAAGCTGCATTTTTTAGCCTCATCACTCCAGTCTTCAGTACCACATGATCCTTCAGAAATCATTATAACCTGCCGATTTAGAGCTCTTTTAAAGGTATAGACAAACAGACTATTTTATTCTGAATTATAAGCCTTCTGGCTGCACGGTGGCGCAGTGGGTAGGACGTTCGCCTCACAGCAAGAAGGTCGCTGGTTCGAGCCTAGGCTGGGTCAGTTGGCGTTTCTGTGTGGAGTTTGAATGAGTGTGTATGGGTGTTTCCCAGAGATGGGTTGCAGCTGGAAGGGCATCCGCTGCGCAAAACATATGCTGGATAAGTTGGCGGTTCATTCCGCTGTGGCGACCCCAGATTAATAAAGGGACTAAGCCGAAAAGAAAATGAATGAATGAATATAAGCCTTCCTTAACGAGGCAAACTGTTACAAATAGCTAAAGTGATCCAGAGCAGAAATGACAAGCATATAAAGACGCTCTTCGAAGTGATTAAGCGAATAATTACAGCTCGTCAGTCTGCACGGTCAATGAGACGGTTACCATAGCAACCGCTCACGAGTCGCACTGGAGGTGTGATGGAGCCGCGCCGTGAGTAAACATCGGTTAACAGAAATAACCCCAAAAGAGGCTAATCAATATTAATGAAAACCCTGACTGGCTTTTGATGAGCTCCTCCAATTTGTTGAGCGTAAGGAAGTCAACATGAAGCCTAGCGTTCAGTTTATGGCAAGCTATTTTAACATTTAAAGGGGACCTTTTATGCCCCGTAAAATAAGTCTCTGATTCTTTTAGGCTTTGATCCTAATTGTGCCGTTTTGGTGACTGTTGCTTTAAATTCAAATGAGATGCTCATTTCAAAAGAGGGCGGAGCTACAAATGCCTGTTTGTCTGGATAGTGGCAGATTCAAAAACAAGACTAACGTCCTATGCTAATGAGGGAGGGATGGGCGGGGCTTTCCCCCTCTGATGACACGTACAGCGGGAGAATGTCAATCAAAGTGTTTCTGCAGACTCTTTTCATCAAGTGTGATACATTTTTTATCATTAGAAGCTGGTTATGTTCACAGATTACATAATGCAGATTGCATAATAGGTGCCCTTTAAACTAAAAAACATACTAGTATCCTCTTTTGGCTACAAGTGTCCTTCCTTTTAAAAAATAAAAATAAAAATTCACAGGACATTAACTGTATAATTAATGTAAACCTTCTTTGGATAGATTTAAAATCATAACTGATCCATCATTACCCATATATCAAGGGTGCCCAATCTGGGTCCTGGTGGGCCGGTGTCCTGCAAAGTTTAGTTCCAACCACAATCAGACAAACCTGGGCTAGCTAATCAAGCTCTCAAGCCGCAGTCACACTGGACTTATCGCTCCATAAACTTCCATTCATACACACGCGAATGTGTCAGACCGGAAATTAGTGGTGTAAAGAATCACAAATCTCATGGTTCGGATCACACTACGGTTTTTGAGTCACGGATCGGACCATTTTTCGGATCAGCAAAAAAGGGAGGAGACAAATGTCATTTGCTTTCCATTTATACAAAAATATTACTGCAAAAACCCTTGGTTTTAACAAACAGAACTTAGAACCTGTAATTTTAATCAAAATAAACATCAAGATAATATTCAATATGAAAAATGATCTTTGCTGCTGTTGCTGATAATGCTGAAAATAGAAATCTAACATCTTGTACAACATATCATATTTATTTTCAATTAATGATTCATCAATTCACACATAAAACTTCATGTTTCATTATAGGTGGATCATTTTTGAAAACCTATTCAGTGACATAATTCTGATGGTTGTTTGTCGCCATCTGTTGGTTACACAATGTAAAATTCACCAGAGTCAAGTTCCATTAAACTGTGATTTTAATCTTTACCGTAAACATCAGTGTTTATATCTGAACTATAAACTGTTCTCCCAGTACTTCTGTGTTATTTAATTGTTTGTAACGAACTGAAAAAGTGTAAAAACTGAATCTCTCTCGAGCAAACGCAGATTTGAATGCAGATTTGAATGAAGGATTAATAAACACATATGCAAATCATTATCATTGATCATTCACGTTGCGCGGGTTTGAATTGAGATCCCAATCTTTTAATGTTTAATTGTGCAGCTTTACACTGAATGCATTAATGCAGGCTAAACAAACAGTGACAGAAAACACCTTTAATTAATAGCCTAAGAAAGCATTTAGGTCCCACCACAACTTTTTCCATCATCATTATATTTTACAGGGAAGTCAAAATGCTTTTATACACGTGATTTGAATGACGCGGAAGCTGATCTCTCTGCAATTGTTATAAATGTTGGATTAACAAATTCAAAAAAAGTTCTTAATCCGTGGGTTGTGGTTTATACGGATCATGGATCAAACGTGATCCGTTACACCCCTACTAGAAACGCAAGCTTGTGCAACAAGTTTCGCAGTTCGCTGTGTTGCAAAGCTTGGTGAATTCTGACCTGCGAAATCGCATCACGTGACTGCGTGAGACCAATCGAAGATCAAATGACCTCTCTGGACAGAAAGTTAAAATATGGACCAATCGCTCGCTTTTTTTAAATGTCTAATCATCTTGTTTAATCCCGCCCCTTTTCGCAGCGCCGTAGGACAGAATTATGCATACTCAAACTATAGTGTGTCCGTAACATTACTAGGCTTTCTAGAAACATCCGTGCATGTGTGTTGAGGCAAGTTAGAGCTAAAATGCTGCAACACACCAACCCTCCAGGACCAAGTTTGGGCACCCCTGACATATATGGTTTGGCCCGGTCTAGATCTAGTGGCCTAAACATGGGTGTGCAAGCCTACAGCTGGATATACAACTGTAGTCAGAAATATTAGCTCACATGTGAATTTCTTTATATTTCCCAAATGATGTTTAACAGAGCAAGACATTTTTCACAGTATTTCCTATAATATTTTTTCTTCTGGAGAAAGTCTTATTTGTTTTATTTCGGCTAGAATAAAAGCAGTTTTTAATTTTTTTAAAACCATTTTAAGGTCAATATTATTCGCCCCCTTAAGCAATATTAGTTTTGGATTGTCTCCAGAACAAACCACTGTTATACAATGACTTGCCTAATTACCCTAATTAACCTAGTTAAGCCTTTAAATGTCACTTTAAGCTGAATACTAGTATCTTGAAGAATATCTAGTCAAATATTATGTGCTGTCATCATGGCAAAGATGAAAGAAATCAGTTATTAGAAATGAGTTATTAAAACTATTATGTTTAGAAATGTTGAAAAAAAAAATATCTTCTTTCCGTCAAACATAAATTGGTGAAAAAAATACACAGGGGGGCTAATAATTCTGGCTTCAGCTCTATATATTGTAGATTCACCTGTGTGTCAGGTGTGCTGTGAGCGCCCTCTGTCCCCCCCATGTGGCTCAGAGAGGGGATTCGGCTCGGCTGACCTCGCAGTGTCACTGTGATGGTGGTGGGAGCTTTCAGACCTGCACACAATACACACAGATTACAGTCATCTCATACTTTTAAACATTATTATATAACAATACATAGGTTTTCTTTTATCGTAAATCCTGCATGCGTATATGAGCAATTCCAGCGTTACGAATGTGACATTTGCAGTAAAAACTCAAAACATAAATTCACATAGACAGTATATGTTAACATTATATTGAAACATCTGTTTATAATTTACAAAGCAACTGACCACAGAGTTATGGGATCAGAAAAATATCAATCTGTAAACATTTCTTATATTTTAAATGAGGGAAATAAACATGCGTTATGGATGTGACCAAAAAAGTCTGCGAGTTTACAGTACACAACATACTTTGTAGAAATTCTGTGAATTAAACTGCACAACCTGAAAGAAATAATGCTGATCAAGAGGAGAAGAGTTGCTCTCTGTAGAACAAAAACTATGCTTGGTTATGGATGTGACGCCTCTTCTTTGTCTTTGGTAAATCAAATATAGTTGTTTGAAAACACTGATAGAGACATTTTTGAGTATTTTACAGAACTGTAAAATACAAGCCTACACAAAAAACCTAGAAAGGGTTTCGCTATTTTAGTGAAAACTTTTTTTTTTCATGCCAAGCTTGACATTTACATGGAATTGCTCATATTTAATTCTGTCAACATTTACTCTCCCTCAAGTTGTCCAAACCTTTGAGTTTCTTTCTTTCTTGCGCAAGTATAGAATATAAAGTCATGCTGCAGTGGAAAAAGAATGAATATTGACTCCCATGAGCTTGGAGGACTGCATCCATACATCTCTGCAATGACTCAATCACTTATTAATAAAGTCATCTGGAATGGCAAAGAAAGCGTTCTTGCAGGACTCCCAGAGTTCATCAAGATTCTTTGGATTCATCTTCAATGCCTCCTCCTTCATCTTACCCCAGACATGCTCAATAATGTTCAAGTCTGGTGACTGGGCTGGCCAATCCTGGAGCACCTTGACCTTCTTTGCTTTCAGGAACTTTGATGTGGAGGCTGAAGTATGAGAAGGAGCGCTATCCTGCTGAAGAATTTGCCCTCTCCTGTGGTTTGTAATGTAATGGGCAGCACAAATGTCTTGATACCTCAGGCTGTTGATGTTGCCGTCCACTCTGCAGATCTCTCGCACGCCCCCATACTGAATGGAACCCCAAACCATGACTTTTCCTTCACCAAACTTGACTGATTTCTGTGAGACTCTTGGCTCCATGCGGGTTCCAGTAGGTCTTCTGCAGTATTTGTGATGATTGGGATGCAGTTCAACAGATGATTCATGGGAAAAATCGACCTGCCACTTTTCCAAATGATCAACTAGAAGTCAAGTTATTATTTGTTATATCAAATATAAACCTTTATGAGTTTCTTTCTTGTGTCAAACACAAAAGAAGATATTTTGAAAAATGTTGGAAACCTGTAACCATTGACTTCCATGGTGTTTGTTTTAGCTTTCTTTTCTTCTTTTGCGTTCAACAGAAGAAAGAAATTCAAAAAGGTTTGGAACCACTTGAGGGTGAGTAAATAGTGAGTACATTTTCTATTTTGAGTGAACTGTCCCTTTAACACATGCTAGTGTGCATTTTATTTATTAATTGCATTTTAACTAGACTAAAAGATGCAGTTCTCGGTTATTAAATGTAGTTTATAACCATCTTCATAATAAATGTGTTGTCTATAATATCAAGCGCAAGTAATGAATAGTGAATTAATTTTATAAAGCAATCGAATTAAACACAGGGGTGACACAGGCACCAGATTTATTATTATTATTTTGCACAATATCTTTAAATGATAAAGTGTGAAAGTGGGGGGCACGGTGGCACAGTGGTTAGCACTGTCGCCTCACAGCAAGAAGGTCGCTGGTTTGAGTCCTGGCTGGGTCAGTTGGCATTTCTGTGTGGAGTTTGCATGTTCTCCCCGTGTTGGCGTGGGTTTCCTTCATTCCCATTTCCATTCATTTTCCTTCGGCTTAGTCCCTTTATTCATCTGGGGTCGCCACACCAGAATGAACCGCCAACTTATCCAGCCTATGTTTTACACAGCGGATGCCCTTCCAGCTGCAACCCAGCACTGGGAAACACCCATACACTCTCACATATACACTACGGCCAATTTAGTATTCAATTCACCTATAGCGCATGTGTTTGGACTGCGGGGTTACCGCAGCACCCGGAGGAAACCCACGCCAACACGGGTAGAACATGCAAACTCCACACAGAAAGGCCAACTGACCCAGCCGGGACTCGAACCACCGAGCTTCTTGCTGTGAGGCGACAGTGCTAACCACTGAGCCACCATGTCACCCAATTAAGTACTTATAAATACTTAAAAAGGTGAAGAAAAAGTACATGAAGTTCTGAAGGACACATCCCCTTATCCCCTATTCCCTTTAAGGGTTTTATCCTCCAGAAGAAGTGCTTTAAAGACATGAAGGGTGTAGACGACCAAAAAAGAAGATGAAGAAAAGTCATGCACTGACAATCATTGGAGGAAAACTGTCCATCTCTTGTACCCTTCTGAAGTTCCTCACTTTTAAGGGCTCTCTGAAGTGCAGTTTTGAGTTCTTCACTTTGGAGTGACCCTTAAATACGGCGGCCATGATTGTTCTCACTCTCAAGTACCCTTCGCATGGCAGATTTATCCCACTTGAAATGAGATGTCCTTGAAGAAGTGTGTGAAGTTTTTTTGATCAAAGCAAACACCCACTGACCTCAGAACTGTGGACATGCTGCATAGTTTTTTGTAAAATATAATCAATGGCCAAGTAAGCCGAGGGAATGTTCACCCCAAAATAAATATTACCGCATTATTTATTTTCCCTCATGAGGTTTTAAATCTCTATGAGAAGATATTTTGAAGAAATATTTTGTTTTCTCCTACTATGGAAGGAATTAGCTGAACGCATTTTTCAAAATATCGTCTCTTGTGTTTAACAGAAGTAAGAATCTCTGCAGGTTTTGAACAAGTGAAGAGTGAGTAAATGATGACCGCATTTTCATTTTTAAGTGAACTATCCCTTTAACCTGCTTGTGTGTGCGTGTGTGTGTGACTGCATTGTGTTGCCTGCAGAGGGAGCCAAAGCATGGGTTGCATTATGAACGTATGGAAAGTCACATTATGCATACATTATAATGAATATTGCCTTACTAAACATTGACACATGACATAATTTTGTGCAAAATTAATTGAATGAGCATAACATTTATAACACATTCAGGTTCATTTGGACCCAGTGAAGATGTATAGAAAAAATTCTAAAAACAATTTTTCAGAAAAATAAAATAAAAACCAATAAGACATTGTTTTAACATCCTAAATGCACATTTTAATATCCTAAACACACAATAATAGATTTATAAAAGGCTACGTTTAGCTAATTAAAAATATATATGTCATCTCAAAAAACTGACAAACACATGTATGTGTCTATGTGTATATAAATGATAAAAGTCTACCTTGTCGCCTATCCAAGTTTTAGGAACAGCAAATAATAACTTGACTTCTAGTTGATCATTTGGTATCAGAAGTGGCTGATATGAAAGGCAAAGGCCTCTAGATTACACTTATTTGACCAAAATAAAATATGATCATGCCTTGATTTTTTATTATTTAATTAGGACAGTAAGGTCTGACTTTGCTTAGACAAAAGTCTTGTCATTGAACAGAAATAATGTCCAGTATAGAATATAAAGTCATGGTGCAGTGGAAAAAGAATGAATATTGTGTCTGACTCCCATGAGCTTGGAGGACTGCATCCATACATCTCTGCAATGACTCAATCACTTATTAATAAAGTCATCTGGAATGGCAAAGAAAGCGTTCTTGCAGGACTCCCAGAGTTCATCAAGATTCTTTGGATTCATCTTCAACGCCTCCTCCTTCATCTTACCCCAGACATGCTCAATAATGTTCATGTCTGGTGACTGGGCTGGCCAATCCTGGAGCACCTTGACCTTCTTTGCTTTCAGGAACTTTGATGTGGAGGCTGAAGTATGAGAAGGAGCGCTATCCTGCTGAAGAATTTGCCCTCTCCTGTGGTTTGTAATGTAACGGGCAGCACAAATGTCTTGATACCTCAGGCTGTTGATGTTGCCATCCACTCTGCAGATCTCTCGCAGGCCCCCATACTGAATGTAACCCCAAACCATGATTTTTCCTTTACCAAACTTGACTGATTTCTGTGAGACTCTTGGGTCCATGCGGGTTCCAGTAGGTCTTCTGCAGTATTTGTGATGATTGGGATGCAGTTCAACAGATGATTCATCAGAAAAATCGACCTTCTGCCACTTTTCCAAATGATCAACTAGGAGTCAAGTTATTATTTGTTGGTCTTACAACTGGGATCGACGGCAAGAGATTTAATAACATATATAATAACACTTTTTAAAACATTTATGCAAGTAATTTATTTTGAAACCTTTTCATAGCAATATCTGCTGTTTTGTTAGAAATAATTATCTATGAAATAAATATATTATAAATTATTAATCAATGGGGTTAAAACTTAATACATCTTATAAATTTCATACAATGATATATCAAACAAAATTACTCATCAATATTGAAATATAGACTGTTTTATAAAATAACAATTCTTCTATGTGAACAGAGTACACAGATTAATGCATTTGAGGGTTAAATATATCAAATAAATCTAGTTCATGCTGCATTTTCTCTTCGATTTTGTTAAACCATCTAACATTGTGTCAATCTGATGATGAATTAGTGGATGTTCAAATCAAAATGTCTACTTCTAAACACTATAGATAGCCTTGCATTAAAAAAAAAAAACTGTATCCTGTATTAAATCCAACCTCTGCATTGACTGTACTACATTTCACCACTATAGATTAATAATCCAGAACTACTTTTGTGATTTGAACTATACTCATTTAAAATGCAGGGAATAAAATAAAAGTCAGAGACCACTCAAACGTGCAGTTTGGGGGAGGACAGAAAACAGAAATCATGACACAAAGAAGAGGAAGGGGAAATAAAACTGTTTGTTGTTGGGAATTTAATGAATGCCTTTGTGAGCAGAGCAAGCGTATGGTTTACAGACAGCTCATCCAACAGAAAACTGATCAACAAACTGAAACAAACAGCAGAATGAAACAAAACAAGGTGGTCGTATTAAGCATGTAAACGAATGAAGCCAGTGATGTGGGAATTTATAGCAGATATCATTTACATAAATATTTGGATGCTCCTGACAGCAGTTTGAGTTCAAAAGGTCAACCTCTAATGCTGATGATACACAGGGCAACTTTTTAAGCAATGTTGCTGGTCGGCTTTGGGAAATTATGCCATAAATGGGCAACCGGGTAAGATACAGGGTAACTAATTAGTGGAATGGGCTACAGATACAATACTGTTGCCCACAGAAAAAAAAGCCAAGCAACATCGCTCTGCAATATTGCCCGATAAACATTGCCCAAAAAGTTTCCCTGTGTATCATCAGCATAAGAATGCACTAAAATCAATTATGTAACCCAAAAGTACATTAGAGTTTGACTTTGAAGAAGATCACCCAATAAATGTCTTTACATGCATTAAAAAAAACAGTACAAATCAGAACAGATGTTTGTTTATTATACATATTTACACACTATTTATTTTTTCTGGTAACCCTGCTCATGGATTTGACCTTACTCTAGTACTCTAGATGTGTACTCATCTGGGACGCCTCTGTTTGGAGCGCGGTGTTGAGGACGTACCCGAGCTCTGACTGGAGACGTGGGCCAGGCCGGGCAGACTATTGGCTAGCTTTGCCAGGCCGCCGTTGGTCAGGAGCTGGTGGATGGCTGTGGTTTTGGTCATCCCGGAGCCTGTGGACACCACTGGCACTGCCCGCACTAGAGTACCGCTGCCTGGGCTGAGAGAGCTCAACACCTGGCCCTGACACTGGAGCTTTCCTCCGGACACCTGAACAACACCACATAGAAACAGAGAAGATTGCTTATTAAACAGTAGAGGTGTAACGGATTATGGTTTATCCGTGATCTGTACGGATAACAACCCACGATTCTGAACGAACATGACGTAGAGAGTGTATTAGCTGTGTTTAAGCACCTGTGTGGTTGAGGGAACGCCTGGGGATTTAGTGTTGATCTCCTGCAGACTGAGGCTGAGACCCTGGAGCAGACTACTGGCAGAGGGAGCTAAACACACATATAAAACACACACAGTCAAAAGAAAGTTTCACAGTTACGAGTTTGAAGGTTGAATGAATTTGAAGGTACCTTGTGCAGTAGCAGCAGCCTGGACAGGAGAGGAAGAGCGTGAAATAATGCTCCCCTGCAGGCTGTGAAACGAGCCCTCGCTGGAGGCCAAAGCTCCAGACACATCTGCTAAACCTCCTGACCTGCAAGAGCACAGGACAGAGGATCAGAATCAAGCCACCGTCAACACTTCCTGCCTTTCCATCCACCTATTGTTTGTGTGAATTTTGGAATATTGCATAAAAACATCAAGATGCGCATAAATTTTGAAAATACGCATTAAGAAAAAATATGCACACAATTGAGTAAGATAAACTTTTTATCTGATAAGAAGAAATGTGCATAAACTACAATGGAAACACATTTACTGAATAAATTCCAGCATGGGCAGCAAAAAAGTAGCTTCAACAGATCATGTGATAACAAAAATGGCGAAATGTGACAGGTATGTTTGGGTGGACGATGATGTCTGAACATTTTTAAATGTTATATACGAGAAAGAAGTGACAACTATCCTTGATGGAAAACATAAGTGGAATGCCCAAATCTTCCAAAAAGTGCGAGCGAAGATGATTCTAGAAAGATATGACAAACTGTGGACTATTTTGCGTAACATTCATACCAGTCAACCCTCCCATTTTTTCCCAGGATTCTCCCGTATTTTACAATTCTATCCCGCTATCATATTTTCCCGGCTTTCTATGAAGGGTTGTAATAAACATTAAAGAGCCGATCCTCCTTATGCGCAACCCATACCAATGAACCACCAGGGGACGCCCCTTGCACTTAAATGTAAATCTGTTCTGTGCTTTCATTTTATTTAGGCATTAAAACACGTTGAAATGAAGATAAAAACGGCAGGATTCCCTTCTTTTCCATTACTGGCGCCGTTGCCCCTCCTATACAATCCTCAAAACAGTCAGTTCATGTAGTGGTGCGTTTCATATTGAGAAATAGACACTGTTTCCCCAAACGGATTCGGTACACGCGATTGGAAGTGAAGCAAAAGTGGACACTCTGGATTTGGGTGCTTGTTTGAATAGACATATACACATAATAATAATAATAATAATAATAATATCTAAACATGTCGATCTTGGTGGGTTTTCTTTTAAACAAAACAAATGTTGTCTTGTGTGAGTTGTCAAATGAGCATAAAAAATTATAACGAATGCTATCATTATAGATCTGTGCATTTATAAAGTGACACCTCTGCTATTTAATGTAATCAAACGAAAAATGTAAATGAGAGATTCAATCGCTGCTCTTTAATCCAAATATTTAAATTATACAGTGAAGAAAAGGTTAATTAGATTTGATAACCTGATTCAATTTCTTTATAATAACTATTAATTTTAATAGGCTAAACTGTTTAATTTACTTGCAGCTTTTTCTAATGTATGCTATTTATTCTTTGTAAATAACAATTATATAAAAACAACATATTACTGACAGTTTCAACTGTTTATTAACAATGAAACAGCTTCAGATGAACAGATTTAGTAATTTTGGGAAATTATTATTTTTTATTTTTGGGAGGTATCCCTTATTTTCACATCCCAATGTTGACAGGTATGAACATTGCGTTTCGTCTATGTGTTTTAAAACCATAGACTGTAAAAGATACGGATGTAGTATCCGTGACGTCACCCATAGGTTTCTGAAAAGCGCAAATTAAGCTATAAGTAGGCGTGGCCAATCATCATCATTTTGTTTGTTCGTCATCGCACCGACCAGGGGTGACCAAACCAGGGAAAAGAGGCAGAGTGTCAGTGGAGCTACAGACGCCTGCTAGCATTTTGCTTAGACGGGGTTTTCTTTGGGAGAAACGCTTAATACTTCATTACCTGTGACTCGTTTGTGTTCTGACCACATGTGCTTGGCTGTGTTCTATATCAATAAAGTGTTGTAATGCTTTGAGCCACTAAGCATTGTTCTTATGATGTTTTACTACAGGAGGAAAACGCAAATTACTTACTAATACTTCAAATATAGTCTGTGTTAGTAAATGCAAGGCTATTGATGAAATCCAGGCATAACACTGTATGACAACGTTTCAGATGACTGTTCTATAGCCTACAGCTAATCAGTCTGTCAGATTTTGAAGTGCATTCAAGTTCTAAAGAGAATTATAAATTATCCTAAATAAAACAAATACATTTATAGATATGATATACAAGAATGTAAGAATTGCACTCACCTGGGAAATAGAGGCAACTTGAATGGTTTGTGAGCACAATTAAGTGCACACAGCATGCCATATTATCTGATAATTTTAAGAAATAATTCCAAAAGGCAATTGACTGTGTAAAGTCACATAAAACAAAACAAAAATACGATGTATATGCAGAGTTCAGCGGCTAATCAGCCAGAATCAGTTGAGGTGACGTGACAGCGAGCATCGAGACCTAGCTGTCACTCAAGTGGCCACGCCCTTAATTATGCAGACTTAATATAACTTAATAAAAACGAAACGGATGAGTTATAAAAAAAACAAACACCCCCTTACAGTTGTCATGAAGCGTAATATTAGCTATATGCACCAAAACCATCTGTTGTACCAGGCTGTAAACATGTTTTTATCAGCTGTAAAAATGGCCAATTGAACATGGCAGTCAGTGAACATCTGGAGTTTCTGGAGCCAGCCCACAATGGCGAGTCGATGAATTGCAGGTTCAGTTACTTCCGTATTGGCTTCACGAGGGAGAGCGGGAGGTTGGCGCTTGTTTAAGACGCAAGTAATTTATTATCTACAAAAAAAGGCCTTCTCCTAATGCAGCAACTTCCATTGTTCTTTTGATATTTGGCGCCAGTTTTTCAGGAAGTGACAAGTTTGTTCTCTTGGACTCGTTGAATGCTTTATTCGCAAATGTTTTACGTGATGTTCCAGTTTTGCGCAGAAATTTAATTCGCATCTTTGGATGGAAACATGGCTAATGATGCTAGCATCTTCCACAAACAAACACATTCAGCATTTTTCAGCATTACCATCTCTCTTTTTGTTTGTCCCTTTTTCGTGTAAAATTAGAAAAGTTATACACCACTGCAAGAGACTCATCTTTCAGTATGTTTAATAACTGATTTTATTGACATAGATCACTGGAATTTGTGTTTGAAAAGTAAGTGGCTGTTTAACTGAAAGCAGAATACAGTATATGTTCTAGTAACATAAACAGTGTGTATGTTACATGAACAAAGCACATATAAAAATAACTACAATTGATATTCATTCATTCATTCATTCATTTTCCTTTGCCTTGGTCCCTTTATTAATCTGGGGTCGCCACAGCAGAATGAACCACCAACTTATCCATATGTTTTACACAGCGGATGCCCTTCCAGCTGCAACCCATCACTGGGAAACACCCATACACTCTCACATTTAGACACACACTCATACACTACAGCCAATTTAGCTAATTCAATTCACCTATAGCGCATGTGTTTGGAGGAAACCCACACCAACAAGGGGAGAACATGCAAATTCCACACAGAAATGCCAATTGGCCCAGCCGGGACTCAAACCAGCAACCTTCTTGCTGTGAGGCGACATCGCTAACCACTGAGCCACCGTGCTGCCCCATAATTAATATCTCAGTGCATTTAGCAAACCTTAAATTTCTTGTTTTGCTATTACTTAAGTATATTTGAATGTCTAAAACCTAAAATAAATGTTTGTTTGAAAACCCTGATAATATGTGATTTATGACACACTTTCTATGCCTCAGCATGAGTGAAAAGATTTGAATTTAGCAGTTAATGACGTGTTCAAATCACATGATGTGATCGTGCGCTCAAAAAGGTTAATAGTCTTTTTTCTTTTCCACAATCTGGTGTTGAAAGATAAAGGTACCTTTGTGCACTAAGAAGCTCGGACAGTTCTTTGGCCCCTGATACCGTCTGGCTCACAGTCAGACTGAGAGGCTTTCCTGACAAACCCACTGCAAACAGAAACACAAAGACAGATGTAAACAGATGGGAAAACATAATAAAAACATGAAATAAAAAAACTGCTAATTTACAGATATTTTTTACAGCGTAGCCTACACACGCGATTAAATAACAATCATGGAGCAAAATAAAGCAATAAATCTAACTGCATGAATCAAAACTTTCCCAAATGCTTTACTATGCATCAAACAGTGTAATCAGCAGCTCAGTGGGTTGAATGTCTGTTTTCAGTACCTTCCTGAGCAGTGGAGCCAGGTGTGTTTCCCGCCGCATCTCCGTGTGAAACGATGGTGACTTTGATCTTGGCTCGTTTGGAGGCTTTGGTTGGCGTTGGACTGGGAGTTTGTCTTCTCTTGAGGTGGAGCCTCATGTCGTCTCGCTCCAAACCCTCCACCTGCTCACTGGGCACCGGCACTGAAACACACCAGGAGGAAGAGTTAAACACCAACAGCCTGCCAGAGTCTCAAGCTTACTAATGGCCAGTCCCCGGTTGCATGAAAGTCCTTAAGTAATTTAACTTAAAATCCGCATGAACCGGAAGCTGTGACATTTTTTTTTTTCGTATTGTGACGCAGTTTCTAGAGAAACGGAATATTAAATGCGAAAACAGTGGGTGTGGCTTGTTTTTTCTACTGCAGGCTGATTGGATGTAGTAAAGTAGGTATTTCATTCAGAAAGATCAGGAAAAGGGTTTGTGGAGAGTTATTACAACCTAACAGACTCCTCCTTTATGCCAACACACGGCAATGAGCGCCGATGTTGCTATATATGTTGCGTAAACAGATCATAACGATCCAAAAGTGCTTGTCTTGCAATAACTCTGCAATACACATCATCTGTGGCGTTTTCTTTCCGTTAAGCGAGTCGAGACATTCTCTTATCGAGAGACCATCTTGACATTATGGGCCCTATCATACACCCGGTGCAATAAGGCGCAAGACGTGTTTGACGCGATTTGTTGCTATTTTCAGAACAGCGCAACAGTAATTTTTACGTTTTGCGCCACGTTGTTTAAATAGCAAATCCATTTGCGCCACTTTGTGGACTTTGTGTTAGTTATGCGCCTATACCGGTCTAAATGCTTACACATTGCTTAATACACACAGGATGTACAGCAACACACAAATATTTTTACATGTGAAAAAAAAAATACAGGATTAAAATGTTACAAAAATGATTATTTTCTACATCAATATAAAAACCACTGCCTCCATGTTGGGGGGCTTTTTTCAGTTTTTTTATGATAATGTGCATTAGTATAATGCTATTATTATTAGCAGTATTATTTATTATCTGCATATTTACATTTGCTTTAATAAAAACAAGTTTAGATTTGTCCATCTGTTGGGTTTTGGAGACGTATGTATCACCATATAGAGAATAAGAATAGGACGTGTGTTTGGATATAACTCAGTTTTTTGACCACACTTCATTATTATTGTTCATTTATTAATTTGCTGGAAATTAGAACTGAATTTAGAAATAGTTTTGAATCAAATCTTTGCGCTTAAACTAAATTAAATATGTTGACTAATGGATGTCTTCAGTGGAGTGAGTTTCCACCGTTTCCTTACTCCATGAAAGTAAAGAGAAAGTAAAGAGGCTGAATGGAGGAGGCTCATTCTTTATCCTCGCGCTGCAGATGCTCTGTTTAACTGTTTTCTCGCTAGTGCATCGTTCAGTTTATCTACTTACATAGTCTGCCATGTAAATAGCAAATATGCCATGGCGTGACGCAACTGACTCTTAAAGGGAATGAGAGATGAGACTCTGATTGGTTTAATGCAGGTTATGCTCAAAACACACCCAGAACTCATTAAGAGAATAAGCACAGCCCTGTTTGTGTAACTGTATTTTTTCATCCTGAAAATAGCAAAAAGGGATTCAGACACACCCTTGATGCTTTGTGCCATGCGCTTTAGACTTTGCACCTAGATAGTTAAAATAGAGCCCTATACATGGAGGAGCTATAAAACTGGGCTGCAAAGGTCTCTGGGAAGAGATTAGGGAAGTTGTCGGAGGAAACTGTATACATATCGCAGTAAAACTAAATATCACAATTTCAGTTTTTTCCAATACTGTGCAGCCATATTGCAGCCAAAGAAGATTTTACATTTTCAAGCAATCGTTTAAACAGTAGAAGTGAATTTTTTGACACACACACACAAACAACTTTTAGTAAAGAAGGACAGATGCGAGGGGCAGACAGATGGACAGGGTTTCTGCAGGTTTCACCAAAGGCCATTATGAACAAAATTTCAGACTTACACAGGGCTAAACCCTAAGGATTTTTATTTGCCCCATTAAAAACAAATCTAATTTCTTGAATAATAATGTGTCAAAACCAGAAAACCATACATACACAAATGTTTTTCAATATAACTTTTCTTTGACAAGTTTAAATACTATAATAAACTAAATGTAGTCTGCCCAGGTGAGTGTCCTCACCACATATGGTCTATAAATAGATGGAGCACTTACAAATGTTATTGTGAGGAAGATAATTCCACCATATTTGTAAATAGAGTTTTATTAAAGGGTTTTTTGAGATGGATTGTTGGTGACTGTATGGGTTTTGGCAGCTTTACATGGACATTGGAAAATTGAGACCAGTTTAAAATAATTTAAAACCTATTACCCCCCCAGTTCAGTGAATTCAAGGCAATTTAAGGCCTAAATTCTTGTTTTTTGAAACTTATGACTTTTAAGAGCCCGCAGACACCCTGGATGGAGGAGAGGAGGAAAACGAGAGGGAGAGATACTCACCAAAAAGACATGAAGGGCTGCCAGGAGGAATGCTTTTCCTCACCAGCATATTATGTTTCATAAAAGCAGCGAACTGAGCTGTAGCGAACGGAAGACAAAGATGGAGAGAGTGAAGAAGGAAATGATAGAAAAGACAGGAATCACACACAACATTACTGCTTAGTGCGATCTGAGATTCTCCTCAATATAAAGATGTGACTGTACAGCCAACGTCAGCTCTCTGTGCAGTTTTTAAATGGTTAACCGTGTAGCCCCTTGTAATTTAACATGCACAGGCCAACATGCAAAGTCAATGGGACTATTTAGCTGCTTTTTCCACTGTGCGGTATGGTACGGTTCGGCATGGCTCGGCTCAGTTTAGTTTTGTTAGTTTGCATTTCCACTGCAGTTCAGTACCATGGACCCTTTTCACAAGATTGTACCTTAAATCCTTGAAAGTTTTTAATATTTTGATTAAAAAAAAATGTATGTATATACTAGCGTTGTCACGATACTGGAATTTGACACCAATCGGTACTGAAATTTTACAAATGTCCATTTCCCGCTAACATTTGAGCACGTTCTTAAACAGCGCTGATTTGCCATTGTGTTCACATGCTCAACAGAAATGACTGATTGGCCGTGAAGGTCATCAGTTCACCGAACTCACCGATGTTTACTGAGTGTAAACACAGATACAGGGACACTGGAGCGTTTCAAAGTCACGTCGATCAGCTGGTCTGTTTATAAGCTGACATACGAGCGATCCGCTGATGATTTGACTGATCTTCACGGCTTTAAAACGCTCCAGTGTCCAGGGTTTATCCAGTATTTAATAAAGTTAAAGAGGTTTAATATGTATTAATTAGATCATAAAACTTACCATATTCGTTGGAGTGCAGTGAGTGCACTAATCTGTGCTTCTGAATGGCTGTATTTAAATTTATGTCGTGTTTCGTCTGGTGCAAACAGCCAAATTGCTCATCACTGCAAATCTCGTCACGTAGCGTGTTGTTAGGACATGGTTACAATGTAACCTGCTCACCTAATGTTTATGTTCGTAATATTTATATTATTTGCTAATTAATAACCTCATGTGGAACTCTGAATCTGCGTCTCATTTCGGAGTCTGCTACTGTCCACTGGAGGCGGATGCATGCTTTGAGGGCCTTCCTGACTGAAGGAATGAAATACACTGTTTTCCAACAAGGTAACCCGGGGTGCTGAAATATAATTGGCTAAACTGGCAGTGGGCAGGTTAAAAGACCAGAACAAAGACAGCCGTTCCGGCGCGTAACTCACATTTTCAAAGCAGAATATCTGACTCCAGCATTGTTTTTCAGATAAACAAGTATGTTCACTTAGCATGTTTCTTAAATATCTGCAAACATATTACGGTATTTTTATGCTTTAGAAGAGTGAAAAACTTACATACAGCACCTTTAAAACCTCGCCTGGCATGGTACAGAATGCAGTGGAAAAGGCCTCAAAAGTGAGCGGTAGCAAATTGTAATACCATGCAGTGGAAGAGCGCCTGTTGTTGCCCACCAGGCTAAAACCATTAATAATGGCACAGACAAAATGTAAGAATGCATCCTACATGTGTGCTTCCTTAGACCGGTGATCCGTGTGTTTGAAGCTGGAAAGATGCGTACCTTGTGCTTGTTTGTGTGTGAGTACAGTTCCTGAACGCTGCATGTGGGTCTTCAGCAGCTGCGTGGCAGTAATGAGACTGGATTTCTGAGCTGGAGAAAGGCCGACGGTCTTGGGTTTGGGACTAGCTGTAGGACTGCTGCACACACTGGACATATCCTGAAAGGGAAACATTATTGTTTTTAGATTAATTAAGGGAGTTATGTGTTCTGACTGGTTGACCCACACGTGTTCTGATTGGTTTCAGCAACATAAAGGCCAATAGGGTATATATGCACAGCTAGTGTTTTTCCCCCTACCTGATAAACTTCCGGTAAAAGGTTAATGTGACTATTTTCAGTTTCATACGGTTCCTTTTACAGCATCGAGGTTGTAATATAATTAAAATACAATCCCTTAAACAGACTTAAGCATTCATTTAGTTGTTCAAGCATAAAATGAGATTAAAATCACAAGCGCCATCAGTAGCAGCAGGCTTAAGCAGAATTCCCAGGAGGGCTAATAATTGTGACTTCAACTGTATATTAGTGTTGTCACGATACTGGAATTCGGTACCAATCGATTCTGAAATTTTACAAACACCCATTTCCCGCTAACATTTAAGCGCTGTTGAGTGCGTTCTTAAACAGCGCTGATTTGCCATTGTGTTCACGTGCTCAACAGAAATGACTGTGATTGGCCGTGAAGGTCATCAGTTCACCGAACTCACCGCTGTTTACTGAGTGTAACCACAGATACAGGGACACTGGAGCCGTTTTAAAGTCACGTCGATCAGCTGGTTTGTCTATAAGCTGACATACGAGCGATCCGCTGATGAATCGCGGCTTTAAAACGCACCAGTGTCCCTGTATCTGTGGTTACACTCAGTAAACAGCGGTGAGTTCGGTGAACAGCCAATCACAGTCATTTCTGAACACAATGGCAAATCAGCTCTGTTTAAGAACGCGCTCAACAGCGCTCAAATTTTAGCGGGAAATGAACATTTGTAAAATTTCAGTATCGATTGGTACCAAATTCCAGTATCGTGACAACCCTACTGTATATTATCTGATAAAACGGCAAACAGACATTTTGTATAAATAAAAGGCTAAAATGCTAATGCTTTACTATACATACTTCACCATATACACCAACACTTCCTACAGTACAGTTCAACTTTTTCTGTTGTCAGAATATTACTACCTCTGAACCAGAAGGAGAGATGGGTACCCTCACAGCAGGTGAAGAGGGTCGCGACCTGTCATGGTCAAAGGGCAGCTCGCGGCGCGGTTTCTTCTTCTCAGCATCTAAATCCCGCGTTTCACCAGAGCCATGGCCGTGACTCTCAGAGCGCGTCAAAACTCCGGTCAGAAAATCAACTATCTCATCCTGGAAACAAAAAGGGGGGAAAAAATACAGACTATAGAACTCACAATACAGAGCTTGTTGCATGTTTCCAAACTAACATTATAGGTCAGATAAAAAAAAAAATAAGACTTTAGCTGGTGCTAGGCTTTACTCTCACCCGTAAAAAAAAAAAAAACCACTACACTTTTTTTTTTGGAAATAGGCTCATTTTACAAGTCACCTAGAGTTAAACTGTTGAGTTTTACTATTTTTTTAATCCATTTAGCCGGGTCTGGTGTGAGGAATTTTTAACTTAGCTTAGCATAGATCATTGAATCGGATTAGACCATTAGCATCTTGCTATAAAAGAGAAGCTGCATCCCAAATGGCACACTATGCATGTACTTATGCACTTACACACTCAATAGCATAGTATATGTATGTAGTGTCGACCCAATGGAACACTAATGGTTTTTTTACTAACCGGAAATTCAAACCGTTTACCAGATCACGTTTGTCGGTTGCCAAATTAGTGGCTTCAGCTACTTGAGCAAAGCTGCGGCTGTTGAGTGCGTGAAGTGTCCAACATTACACACTTCATTTTAAAGGTTGAACAAGTGCATCATCCGGGTAATTAAAGTGCACTAATTATTTTTAGAGTTTTCAGTGTGAATGCACTACTTACACTATTTATACTACAAAATGGCGTAGAATAGTGCATAAGTGTGCGATTTGGGACGCACAGTTTTTCTTTCCATATTTAAAGCTTGATTATTCTGTAGTTACATTGTGTACTAAGTGTACACGATGACGAAAATTAAAAGTTGCTATATTGCTAAGTCAATATAGCTAGAAATTATATTATCATTTCGACATCCATAACGCATGTTTATTTTCCTCATTTAATACAGAAAAAATGTTTACAGATTGATATTTTTCTGATCCCATAACTCTGTGGTCAGTTGTTTTGCAACATATATACAGAGGTTTCAATATAATGTTAACGTATACGTTCTCTGTGAATTTATGTTTTGAGTTTTTACTGCAAATGTCACATCCATAATGCTGGAATTGCTCAAAGGCAAGTTTGAAAAGAAAACAAAAAGGCAGAGGATGAAAACAGGTGGTCCACTAATTATGTTTTGAACTTTTATGTAAATATACAGTAGTCAACATTTGAAGTGGATCAAAAATGTTTTTCAATATTGTCCAAGGCAAGAATAGGTGTTTAATAGTTTTAGGACAACTTTGATGAAAGGTTTCGAACCACTTTAAATGTTGACTAGCAACCCCAAAAAATAGGTTACATCAAAAATATGAAATAATCCACAAAAAATATGGGCTCATTAATACCACCTTAGGGCTGCACAATATACCGTTTCAGCATCAATATCGCAATGTGTGCATCCGCAATAATTACATCGCAGGATACGCAATGTTGAGTTGGGATTATGGTTGATTAAATACAGTAATTGATTCTAATCAATGCAGAGTTTAATCATAATGGAGTAAACGTTTATCATCTGCATTCATTTTAAAGAGATCGTTCACCCAAAAGGGCTGCACGGTGGTGCAGTGGGTAGCACGTTCGCCTCACAGCAAGAAGGTTGCTGGTTCGAGCCTTGGCTTAGTCAGTTGGCAGTTGTGTGGAGTTTGCATGTTCTCCCCGTGTTGGCGTGGGTTTCCTCCGGGTGCTCCGGTTTCCCCCACAAGTCCAAAGACATGTGGTACAGGTGAATTGGGTAAGCTAAACTGTCCGTAGTCTATGTGTGTGAATGAGTGTGTATGGATGTTTCCCAGTGATGGGTTGCAGCTGGAAGGGTATCCGCTGCGTAAAACATATGCTGGATAAGTTGGCGGTTCATTCCGCTGTGGCGACCCCAGATTAATAAAGGGACTAAGCCAAAAAGAAAATGAATGAATGAATGAATGAGTTCACCCAAAAATTAAACTTCACTTACTATTTTTATTACACCCTTCACTTGTTTCAAACATTTATGAGCTTCTTTCTTAAGTTCAACACAAAAAGAAGATAGTTTCATAACTCGTATACGTTTGAAACAAGTGAAGGGTGAGAAAGAATGTTTTTTTCCGGTTACAAGAATTTTTTTTGTAACTTTAATAGACATTACATAATATACAATGAAGTCTATGCAGTGTTGATAATCCAATATCTGTATTGGATATATGCTTGTAATTTATTCTTACATATCACTCGAGATTCACCACCTAAAAAATCACCTCAATCAATCTAAAATGAAGAATTCTTTCCAAATAAAGCTGTTTAAGTCATCTGGTGAAATCGTAATCTCATCGCAATATATAACGCAGAAATATCGCAATGTCAGATTTTTCCAATATCGTGCAGCCCTATACCACGGTTTTAAACGGTAACGTGGTGAAGAACTGAAAAGTACTGACCTGTATGCAGCGATCCACCATGGTCTGTGTCAGGCCTTCTGTCTTCATCTTAGTGGAGTTGATCCTGTAAACAAAGCCAAATGCTGTCAAGCAGTCTGTACCAGTGTTCATTTTCATTCAGTTTTAGTCTTGATTCAGTTTTAGTTCTATTTTTGTCTTCTGAATTGATTGTAGTTTTAAGCCCTGCTCACACTGCGTGATTTCAGCCATGATTTGGTCATCTGAGGATGCTTTCACACCTAGAGATCCACTGTTTCATTCCAAAATGGGGATTAAAACGGTTACAACGTTGCTTATTGTTTTTGATGCGCAAAGTTTCTAAATGGACCAAAATAGTTCAAACAAGTCACGTGCAAGTAAAGTCTCATCACATTGGTCAGAGTTTGGTTTATTTTCTGGGATTCTGCTCAGCTGTCATACGTCGTTATTTTAATTTATGACAACGAGAAAATTTACAAAGAATTTTACATTTAAAAAAGGTACGCTTTAATTTTGAATGGTGACACCAACAGGCACAGTCATCACCAAATATAAATCAGACGTAAGAATTTTTCATACATAGCCTCATTTCAATTGTTAAGGGTTGTAAAATATATCGATTCTATATCAGAAGTCGAGTTAACCAAAAAGTTAATGATATTATATATTTTTCTGAATAGTCCAGTAAGACAGCATGTTTTCACTTTCGTATTCGACATAAAGCGCACTCTTACCGGTAGGAATGATATCTCTATTTATCATTCTCTTTTCTTATAGCCATATATATATCAAGTCAAGTCAAGTATATTTATATAGCACTTTTCACAACATAGATTGTGTCAAAGCAGCTTAACATAGTTCTAGTAGAGTCTAGAATACAGAGTTGAAGTTCATGCCTTGCCTATTACATATCCATAATAGACTGTGATATAGCCTGGTTTGTTAGCTCATTGGATCGTATTGCATTCTCACTACCACCGAACCGCTCTAGAGTTCGTTTCAACCTCATTCAGGTGGACCGATTGTTTTGGCGTGGATCAGAGCGATTGAGGGTTTCACATATGCCCAAACTAACCAAGCTAAGGGGGCAAATGCGCCAGGTTCCGAAACATCTAGGTGTGCGAGCTGTTGCAATCAGATTTTCCCTCCGATGAAGTTCTGGCAGTGTCAGATTCCTCTTTTCCTGTATTCAGATGAACAACGTTTGTGCTAAAAATAAAAAATCTTTTTTGCACTTCAAGCGTGCTTTAGATTTATTTATTTACACCTGCTCTTAGCTTTTCATCTCCACATCTTGACATTTTTGGACATTTATTCAGGTATGCAGCAAATGATTGCTTATGTCATGCTGGTTGGATCAGCTACAGAACAAACCACTGCTATACTATGATTTGCCTAATTAACCTAGTTAAGCCTTTAAATGTCACTTTAAGCTGAATACTAGTATCTTGAAAAACATCTAGTCAAATATTATGTGCTGTCATCATGTCAAAGATAAAAGAAATCAGTTATTAGAAATGAGTTATTAAAACTATTATGTTTAGAAATGTGTTGGAAAAGAAATTGGGGAAAAAAATATAGACCATTTTGAGGGATGTAAACAAAAACTATGGTCCTGACCTATTTCCTGTTTTATATTTTTAATTTCTATATCTTCAGAGAATCCAAAAAGAGCCACATATTGATAAATAATGTTATGAGAGCTGTTTTAACATCAAGTTGTGATTGAATTGCCTCTTGTTACAGTTATGAAATAGTTTGATAACAAGCAGGAAATGTTCATGGGCCATTGACATCACCACATTGAAATGGTCTATACAGGGGGGCTAATAATTCTGACATCAACTGTAGATGAAACATGTGAAAAACACAAACCTCAAGCTGTCGTCTGCTCCTCCGACAACAACCATGCTGTTATCGGCCCGGATCTTCTCCCTGAACTCTTCCATGTTTTCAGGACTACACTGCAGTGCGTTCTGACCAACTACAAACAGCACTGGAGTCTTCATGTCCAACAGGGGATCATCAACATCCTGGAGAACAGAACACCAATGTTATATTCCAGCCATAAATGTATCTGGTTAACTAGGGCTGCACGATACTGGAATAAACTAGCATTATGATTTTTATTTTAAGCAATATTTTTACAATTACCAATTTAACAATTACCCTAATTAACCTAGTTAAGCCTTTAAATGTCACTTTAAGCTGAATACTAGTATCTTGAAAAATATCTAGTCAAATATTATGTGCTGTCATCACGACAAAGATAAAAGAAATCAGTTATTAGAAATTACTTATTAAAACTATTATGTTTAGAAATGTGTTGAAAAAAATCTTCTTTCCGTTAAACAGAAAATGGGGGAAAAAATATACAGGAGGGCTAACAATTCTGACTTCAACTGAATATTGCGATATGAACGCAATTTCATCAGATGACTTTAATATCTCTATTTGGAAACAACTTATGTTAGATTGATTGGGATGATTCTGCAGTGGGAGTAAAACTTCAATAAAATCTAATAAACAACCAATAAATACAATCAAGAAAAAGATACAGTTGAAAAAGTGTTTTATCGTTTTTCCAAGTCTAACAGTATTCAAGTACAGCAATCAAATGATAAAAATAAATATATTTCAATAAAATTAAAGTCACAAATGGTACAATTTCTTATGCCCGACTGATTTTAAAATCATTATACAATCCCCGGCATCAAAAACACATGCAAATGATCAGAAAAAGTTGGGACACTAAGGAAAGCACAAATAAAAAGAGAAAGTAGTGATTTCGATATTTACTTTGACTTGTATTTCATTGCGGACAATATGAACACAAAATATTTCATGTTTCGTCTGGTCAACTTAATTTCATTTGTAAATGTACATCCTTTCCTGTCATTCAGACCTGCAACACACTCTAAATAAAGTTGGAACAGGAGCAGTTTAGGGCTAGTAATCAGGTAAACTGGTGAAATAATGATGTGATTTGAAACAGATGATTTGGTACAAAAGCAGCATCCAAGAAAGGTCTAGTCCTTTAGGAGCAAATATGTGAGAAAATTATTGAAATCATTCATTTATTCATTCATTTTCATCTGCTTTTCTGAGGCCGGGTCACGGGGGCAGCAATCTTAGGAGAGAAGCCCAGACTTTCCTCTCCCCAGACACTTCCTCCAGCTCCTCCGGGGAGATCCCGAGGCGTTCCCAGGCCAGCCGAGAGACATAGTCCCTCCAGCGTCTCCTGGGTCTACCCCAAGGCCTCCTCCCGGTGGGACATGCCTGGAACACCTCCCTAGGTAGGCGTCCAGGAGGCATCCGAAACAGATGCCCGAGCCACCTCAGCTGACTTCTCTCGATGTGGAGGAGCAGCGGCTCTACTCCGAGCTCTTCCCGGGTGACAGAGCTCCTCACCCTATCTATAAGGGTGCCACTCTGCGAAGGAAACTCATTTCGGCCACTTGTATCCAAGATATTGTCCTTTCGGTCATGACCCAAAGCTCATGACCATAGGTGAGAGTAGGAGCATAGATTGACCGGTAAATCGAGAGCTTTGCCTTTTGGCTCAGCTCCTGCTTTACCACAACAGGCCAGTACATCAACCGCATTACTGCTGCCGCTGCACCGATCCGCCTGTCAATCTCACATTCCATCCTTCCCTCACTCGTGAACAAAACCCCAAGATACTTGAACTCCTCCACCTGGGGTAAGGACTCTCCTCCAACCTGGAGATGGCAAACCACCTTTTTCCGGTGGAGCACCATGGCCTCGGACTTGGAGGTGCTGATTCTAGAACGGTACCGACTAGAGATATTGAAATGTTAAAAAACAAAAATCATGAGGAACACATTAAATAATGTTTGTTGTATTGTCTGCAATGAAATACAAGTCAAAGTAAAATTTAGAAATCACTTCTTTCTTTCTTTATTTGTGTTTTCCATACTGTCCCAATTTTCTGATTTGGGGTTGTACAAACTCCACATTATATATCCTGCAATGTGACTATTGCGAATGATTACATTGCGATATCGATGTCAAACTATGGACTGTGTTTGCTCTTACCCCTCGTGGCCCACTGATCGTTTGGAGAGGGAAACCCAAACACACAACAGCAGTCATGTACTCCATTAGAGACACCTGTGTGCAAAAACAGGCATCTGTGAATTCATCAGTTTATCATAGACAACTAATCAAAGAATTAATCATTTTATTTAATTAATGCTAGACTTACATGACAAGCCATCAATGACCCTACATTCCAGCCCACCAAGATGATCGGTTTGTGAGGGAAGTGACTGTGAACCTAGAGCATATGAGATAAATGATGTCAGTACATAATAACCGGTTATGATTATAACTGAACCGATACCCAGTTGTTCACGTCTGCATCGCGGTGCATTAAAGAAACAATTAATTTTGACACCCCTAGCAAATATGTATTAGTCCTGTGATATATAAATGTTTCTGTAAAGTGAAAGCATGTTGTTTTGTACCTCTATGACTTTTCCTCTGACTGTGCCGATCATGTGCTCCAAACACTGCGTGATTCCAACATTGGCTCCACTGCCCACATGAACATTAATGGGAATGACCTGAATCACCAAAACAAGACAAAAACATTTCTGACCCTTGACTTTGAAAGTAAAAAAAATGACAAAATTAAAGCAATATTTTATTTAAAAAATGTGTTAACCCTTGTATATTGCTCAATCGTTGTGGCTGTTTTTGCCCCATTGACTTCCATTATAACGATATTTTTTGATTGCAAAGCCATGACACCATATAATCATAAATTCTTGATTGTTGGTGGTTTTCCCTGTTGGGTAGAGGTCAAAGTTGTCTGTTGACTGTTGATCATCAGTTGGCAGCATTAACCCTTTAGATAGGCCTGTGCAAAAACGTTTTTGGCTTTTATATGAAGTTTTATGGAGTAAAACTGCAGATTATAGTGTGTGTGCAGAAAAACACTTACTGTGTTTACTATGTTCTGAGAGGTGAGCTGCTTATTTTGATTTTCTCAGACATTTCAAGGTAAGTGCGCAAAGGTCTCTCTCACACACATACTCTATATAACTGCGTATAAATGCCTGTAACTACAGGGTGTTGGAGGCATTGTGGTTCGGAACTGGCTAATCTTCATCATATATTCTGGGGATGTCCAATTTTACACCTGTTTTGGAAGGATATACACAAGACATTGGAGGCCATATTGAAGATCGAGATCCAGTTTCAATTTTCAGTGCTATACCTAGGAATTTTTGAGTTGCATGAGGCTAGAGACACGTATTTATGGAGAATATTTCTGGTCGCTGCCAAGAAGGCTATTACACGTAAATGGCTTCTGCTAACCCCTCCCACTTTAGATAATTGGAAAGCAATTGTAGAAATATGGAAGATGGAAACTTTTACTTTCTCTCTAAAACTAAAAAAACAGAAAGGGGCTATTCTATGGAGCAAGTGGAAAGAATTTTTGGAGCTTAATCAGTGCTGATGTATGTATGTATGCATCCGTGTATGTGTATATAGTATTGTATGTAACCATCCAAGACCACTCTTACTATGTTCTTTACCCTGCTGTCTTTGTTCAATATTTATATTTTATTATTATTATTATTATTATTATTTTATTTTATTTTTTTCCTCCTTAAATGGTATTGTAAACTCTCGGATAACTGAAACTATGCTTTTTTTGCACTGCAACTGATAACTAATTGTATCTGTTAATTAATTGTTGTACAGGGAAAACCACCAACAATCAAGAATGCATGATTATATGATGTCATGGATTTGCAATCCAAAAATGTCATTATAATGGAAGTCAATGGGGAAAAAACAGCCCTGAACATAACAAAAGGGTAGTCAAGTTGCCCAGAGTGTATTGTTGAGTTAAATTTCAAAGCATTTTCCCAAAATATGTGTCAAAATAAGATTTGTCACCAAACATCATTCCATTTGCTGAAACACAGAGAAAGCGGTGGTCAAATTAAGCCTCAAAATCCCCCCAGAGTGAATGAAAACATCCCCAACAGCCCACAAGGGTTAATCTCACAGTAACCACACCACAATTCAAAAATCATTAGTGAGATTAATAAATTTAAAATGTTTCGTTCATTATACTGCATACCTTCCCAAGACAGGACAGCTGAGATTGCCAGAATCTCATTCGGCGGGATGAGGGAAAGGCAGGGTTGGTTGGCCCTGATGGAGCTATCAGGATCAGGGGGGATCCAGGAAGTTTACTCTGAAAATACAAAGGAGGGAAAAATGAAGTACATTGAAAGTGCATGTTAGTTCAGACCTAGTTCATGACCTAGTTATGATAGATGTGACTAGGCCTGTCACAATAATCAATATATGGGCTTATCGCACAACACATGGACATGACCTCAATCATTTTTGGTGATGCAATATATATCGCCCACACATAAAAACCAAACATCAAACCACATCTCTATCTCTATTGGAGGGGTCAGTGTCAGTATGGTAAAAAAAAACACACAAAAAAAACAAAACACTATAGTATATTTTCATGTGCGTGTCTGACAAGTGAAAATAGATCTGGTAGCAGATATCGCAGCCTCTGTTACTCTTTACCTTGCACTTTTTGTTAACATTTATTATTATTTATTTAGGATATGCGTTTTCACATTCTGACTCCAATGCCTAATTCAGGGTTCATACACATTTTTACAACTAAAATTACATGACTTTTTCATGATTTTTCCAAGACTTTCAAGTAAATTTTCATGACCTAATGTTTCATGCAATGTCTACATATGCGTGGTAAAAAACAATACATACAATAATGTGAGAGTATGTGATTGGCCAAGGACAGGAAAGTAGTAAAGACAACTAACCTATATTCAAGTATACAGATATCTGTTTTCCATGACTTTTCCAAAACTTTGTGGGTTTTTCTGATTTTCCAAAACTTTTTCAGGCCTGGAAAATGCCATGTCAAAATTCCATGACTTTTCCAGGTTTTCCATGACCGTATGAACCCTGCATAATTATTAAATTGTTCAAATGACTATAATTAAGTGAAATATGCTTAAGAATAAAATATGATTTGTTCTTTGGAAGAGTGTACTTGCATTGTGATGATATTATATTATCATTATGGCATTATATAATGAGTGGCATAAAATGGTCTTAAAATGACAATAATATTGTTTAATCGCAATATATTTTGGTGCAATATATCGTACAACACAAAATAGATATCATGACAGGCCTAACTGTAGCTACGTTTCTATCCACCTATTTTTATGCGCATTTTGGAGATGCGCATAAAAAATAAAAATAAAAAAATAAATTAAAAAAAATCGGTTGATGGAAACACCAAGATGCGCATAAATGTTGAAAATGCGCATTAAAAAAATGTATGCGCATACCTGAGTAGGATAAACTTTTTATTCGATAAGAAAAGATGCGCATAAACTACGATGGAAACACTTTTACCGAACAAATTCCAGTATGCGCATTAAAAAAAAAGGTCATGTGATTTGGTTATAAGAGATCATGTGATGATAGAAATGTTTGTAAATGGACAAACCAGCAGGCTGAGCACATTGTAAAACATCTGAAATGTTGTTTTGGTCATTCTAAAATGCCTTAACCATTTCAGTATTAGTGTTATTATATTTTTAATGACCTCCAGAATTGTTAAGAGTGTCTCTGCTCCGCGTCTCATGCCTTCAAACGCCACCACGCGTTCACTGCGTGTCAGCATTGCCTTCTGAGGCGCAAGTCATTTATTAAATGAAGAAAAGATTCACGCAGCTTCTCCAACCGCAGCAAATTCCGTTTTTACTGTTGATATTTAGCGCCATTTAATCAGGAAGTGACGATTTTGTTCTCTTTGACTCGTTGGATGGAAACGCTGCTTTATTCGCACATCTTTTATGTGATATTCCAGTTTTGCGCATAAAGTTAATTTGCATTTTTGGATGGAAACATAGCTTGTGTGACCCTTTCACAATCTTAATGGGTATAAACAAAACAAGAACTGAAACATCTGACGGTGGGCCTCAAAATACCCATGTTAACGTCGGGAAATGTAAAAAAAAAACAGACAGTGGACACACTATACCTACACACAGTTCTAGGTTCACTTAATAGGTGTCCTTTAAGCGACCAGATGTAAGCAGCCCCATGATAAAAGCATATATGAATAAGCCACCACAATAAAGTCTATTACATACTGGTTTGTTGTGTGAGAGCACACCCACTGCAGGGTCCCACGGGCGTTTGAGGAGCAGAGAAAGAGCCTCAGCCCCTGCGGCTCCTGTTTTTACAGAAGACGACAGCAGCATCCTGTCTATCAGGGACGGCACCTAATGATAAATGTGGAAATATTATATTATACTGTGAAAAATTCCTTGCTCTGTTAATTATCATTTGGGAAATATTTGAAAAAGAAAAAATAATAATAATAATTTACAGGAGGGCGAATGATTTTGACTTCAGCTGTAGTTTGATAATAAATCATCTCACCTTGCTCTTGAGTGTCTGCAGCACATCAAGGTAAGCCGCCAACATAGCAAGGCTCAAAGACTCCAAAAGTGTGTTATGAAGCCAGTGTGTGAGCTTTATGTCCCAGCTGACACTGGCCAGGGCATGGCGGACCTTGCGAGCACATTTATCCACAGCTATTCTGCGTAAGACGGGTTCATTGCAGGCCTGTGGAGATGAGAGAGAGGAGAGTGAGGAGGAGCAGGACCTACAAACCTTTACAGAAGAATTTCATTCTAACAAGTCTGGAAACAATCTTTGGTTTTGATTGCAATCAAACAGAATTTTAGTTATTAAGCAGATTGTTCATTAGATCAAAGGTAGCCAAATTAAACATGAACATTGAAATAAACATGAAATAAGATTCAAGCTTTTAAAATGTATTTGTAATTAGGCCTGTCACTATAATCAATATATCGACGTCATGCAATACTTGGAGATGACCTCAATTTTTTTTGCCATTGCAAATATATATTTACAAACGTTAAAGCCATTTTACAATGACATTTACATTCTACCTCACCGGTGTCAGTTTATAATTGAACATTTACCTAATGGGACATTTCATAGTATATATAATAGGACATTTAAAAAATTGAGTTATTTTTGTCATTTGCTCTCTTAAACGTACTTTACTCCCATCTTAAATGTAAAAAATGTGCAAGCTGCAAGCATACGTGTAGACTAGTTTTCATTTTATGTTAAATATATATATTTTTTATTTAAATAGGTAAGTATTATCAGCTATTTAGTACAAATTATTATGAACAATTTCAAGTGGGGGCGTCACGGTGGCGCAGTGGGTAGCACGATCGACTCACAGCAAGAAGGTCACTGGTTCCGAGTCTCGGCTGGGCCAGTTGGCATTTCTGTGTGGAGTTTGCATGTTCTCCCCGTGTTCGGGTGGGTTTCGTCCGGGTGCTCCGGTTTCCCCCACAATTCCAAAGACATGCGCTATAGGTGAATTGGGTAAGCTAAATTGTCCGTAGTGTACGTGTGTGAATAAGTGTGTATGGATGTTTCCCAGTGATGGGTTGCGGCTGGAAGGGCATCCGCTGCGTAAAACATATGCTGGATAAGTTGGCGGATCATTCCGCTGTGGCGACCCCAGATTAATAAAGGGACTAAGCCGAAAAGAAAATGAATGAATGAATTTCAAGTGGCTTCAAGCACTTTATCCAAAATCTAAGCACTTTTCAAACCTTTCATTCATTCATTCATTTTACTTACTGGCTTAGTCCCTTATATATCAGGGGTCACCACAGCGGAATGAACTGCCAACTATTCCAGCATATGTTTTATGCAGCGGATGCTCTTACAGCCACAACCCTGTACTGGGAAACACTCATACACTATTGCCAATTTTGTAACCCAATTCACCTATAGCGCATATGTTTGGACTGTGGAGGAAACCGGAGCACCCGGACGAAACCCACGCCAGCATGGGAAGAACATGCAAACTCCACACAGAAATGACAACTGGCCCTGCCAGAACTCGAACCAGCAACCTTCTTGCTGTGAGGCGACATTGCTAACCACTGAGCCACAGTGCTGACTACCTTTAAAACACTAAATTAAAATTCAATCATTTTCAAGGATTTCCAGCACCCGTAAGAACCCTGTACTTCAGCAATTTATATGGATTTGATTGATTATGAAACAAAAAGGCTGAAAAAGTTCTTAAAAGTTAAACACAGTTTTGAAAACTTACACCATCGTTGGCCAGTCTGCCGAGTCGCTCTGCCTGCAGGGCTTTCAATACTTTATTAAAGAGCTTGTTCTGAGCCAATGACCAGCCAGTCCTAAAGAACAACAGAATAAAACAAGAGTCATTTATTTAAGAGTCAAGTATTTCCTACACCAACCGCTCCATTTGAATAAAGAATTGCATTATTAATGAAAACAAGTTATGACTAGTGGCCTGTTTGCACTGAGTGGTACAGTTCGGTATGCTTTTAAGTCTGTTTCCACTGACAAAAGATACCAAAAAGCGAACCGTACCACTTTTTTTTTGGTAACCTTTCCAAAGAGTACCAAAACAACAGAATGGTACCAAAAGGGTAAAGCTAGACACACAGATGAACACTTTTGTTTCACAAAGAATTGTCACTAGCGCGTGCGACAAGCCAGGAAAATAAAAACAAAGGAAGTGCCATTTTTAAATACACAGACGAGACATTACATGGTAATAATACATAACATAATGAGCCACCGTCGACCCGAGCTTAAACAAATTTTGTCGTCTTCTTGTAACAAACAGTTTGTCCTATTCAGGGTTCCCACTCTTTCATGGACACCAAATTCAAGGACTTTTTAAATCACTAATAATATTAAATCGAGCCCACCCCCAGCATATATAGCGCCCTGAAAGTCCTTCCTGTACTTAACATTTCTTTTGCACTTAATATTTACATTAAAATGTCATAATGAAGATGTTCTGAATGTGTCTTTTTCAAAAATGTTGTCCGTTTTAAAGTCACGTTGAATTAGCTGAATTCAATACTGGTAATATTCAAATGTGGTTTCTGAAGTATTGATACAGTGCATTATTTGTCATAGCTCATGTATAAGACTTAAATTTAAGAACTTCTTCGTTTTTTTCGTTCAGTTTTTGAAAGCAGCACAGTACAATTGTTGAAGTAACACCACAAACTTTAAATTCAAGCTCTTTCAAGGACCTAAGTTTGTTCTGAAGTACTTTCAGGCCTTGAATTCATGTCTGAAATTCAAGTACTTTCAAGAAGCGTGGGAACCCTGCCTATAGTTATTTACAAGGCCATTTAAAAGCGTGTGGAAAGAGCGAGTGGTTCCATTTTTTTCTTTTTACTCTCTATTTGCGTGCGCTCGCCACACGTCTAGATTTGAAATAGCGAACTTGAGCTCATAACTTGCGCGTAATTATTGAAGTGCGGCTTCTCACATTCTTTCAGAAAAGGACAGGGCGAGAGGGACGCTCGAAAATACAAACAAGCAACGATTCTTTCAGCAACCCAAAACACGAATAAACTGCGATGTTTCACCATTATCATCGCCTTTTGGACTATTACGATTTTTTTTATGTGCTGGAAAAGATACAGATGAGAGGTTTGCACTGACTGTATATGATTCATATTGTTTTTGAACCCAAATAAGTCCTAAATGTACATTGCATGTAGTTTTTCTGTATTTGGAAACATTTCGGAGACTGTAAGGGTCTGTATGTGTTTATATACGTTCAATTTATTTATAACTGCAGATGTTACAGTAGGCTATTTTACATTATCATTGATCTGCAGCAATAAATCAAATCATGTTCATAGAAAGGTTAGTAATTAACATTTATATACAAGTATTTGTGTGTATAAAGCATCTGTTTTGTGAGTGCTTGATATGTGTGAAGAAGTGATATGTGAATGACCCGTACAGCTTTACTTGTACATTTCTTCAAGCGACAATTGACTGCAACTTTTTGTCTAACACCATGCCTACCAAAAGGATACCATTTGGCAGTGGAGACAAAATTCTGATAACCAGGGTTTCTGTAGGCTTCATCTAGTCAAATTTAAGACTTCTTAAGACCCTTTTAAGACCATTATGAATGAAATTTTAGACTTATACAGAGCTAAACACTAAGGATTTTTTCTAATGGCCCGGTTACTTCTGTAAATAGTTTTTGTATTCATTAAAGATCATGTAAAGGGATATGTTGCTTTAGTTTTCTTTCCCTGATGAGGGAATTTAATTGAGAGAATTTGCTGTAAAAATGTCTGTTTTTGAATTGGATCTCTTTGCAAAAAACTGTGTCAGCCCGATATGGTAGCTTTACTTGGACATAGGAAAATTAAGACCTGCCTAAAATGATTTAAGACCTACAACACAATATTTCAGTGAATTTAAGACTTTCTAAGGCCTAAAACTTTGCTTTTGAAAGACTTTAAGACCCTGAGGACACCCTGGATAAAGAGGACTCGAACCGAATTGAACTGTACCACTCAGTGGGAACAAGGCATAGGAGCGCTATAGTGAAGCAGCAGCAGTTTTTCTCACTTGTTGATGTGTTCTTCCCAGTCATCGGGAGGCGGCGGTCCATCAGCGACTGTCCGGGCGAACAGAACATGCCGGTCACACTCGTTCATCACACTACGGGCCTTCTGATTGTCATAGAGAGGCATTGGAGTGGGTGTGACTGTCTCCACGTCAATGGACATATCCGAATCACTGTAGGATAACATCACAACATTTATTTATCAACAAAACAAATCACTACAAGAACAATATTTCTAAGGAGCTGTGGACATGGAATTGAACCAGACACAAGCAAAAAGTACTGAACTATTAAAACGTATTTAATACTTTATATAAAAGGCTTTTTTAATGACGGCAGCTTAAAGACGCCTCTCATATGGAGAATGAAGTCACATGCATTGCTCAGGTGTGAGTTTTTCACAGACTTCAACAGAGTGTCAGCATCTTGATGGTTTTGTGGGTCTCGTCTATCAAATCTGATCTTTATTTTGTATTTTCTATTGGATTCAGGTCAGGTGATTGGCTGGGCCATTCTACAGCTTGATTTTCTTTCTCTGAAAGCATCTGAGAGTTTCCTTGGCTGTGTTTTGGATCATTGTCTTGCTGAAATGTCCACCCTGGTTTCATCTTCATCCTCCTGCTAATGTAGATGTTGGACTGAAGCAGCTGATATTCATTTACACTGAGGAAGGGCAGAGGGTTGCTGAAGAACTACTGAGAAATTTCAGCTGCTGTCTGGGCTTTCACTGCCTTTCTACACCTTCCTTTCTTCATGTGTTCAATCCCTTTTACCCTGTGTCATTTCATTTTATTACACATAACTTCATTTGTAAATTATTTAGTTTAATTTTCTTTGCACATATGGATTCGGGCAGCACGGTTGTGCAGTGGGTAGCACAATCGCTTCACAGCAAGAAGGTCACTGGTTCGAGCCCCGGCTGGGTCAGTTGGCGTTTCTGTGTGGAGTTTGCATGTTCTCCCCGTGTTTGCGTGGGTTTCGTCCGGGTGCTCCAGTTTCCCCCAAAAGTCCAAAGACATGTGGTATAGGTGAATTGGGTAAGCTAAATTGTCCGTAGTGTGTGTGTGTGGGTGTTTCCCAGTGCTGGGTTGCAGCTGGAAGGGCATCCGCTGCGTAAAACATATGCTGGATAAGTTGGCGGTTCATTCCGCTGTGGCAACCCTAGATTAATAAAGGGACTAAGCTGAAAAGAAAATGAATGAATATATGGATTTCTTTGGTTGGAGAGGAGGGCTAAAACAGAATTTGTGGAGCACTAAAAAAAAAAAAAATAATAATAATAATAATAAAATAATAATGTTTAAATAATCATTTATTTGCAAAACAAATGAAGTCACTTCAGCAAACCATTGAAGCAACTTTTGTTTAAAGTGATCTGACCACAAGCAGACAGATGATGTATTTTTATGAGTGCACACATTTTTACAGTACTGTAAAATACAAGCCTACACAAAAAACCTAGAAAGGGTTTCGCTATTTTGGTTTAAAACTTTTTTTTTTTTTTTTTTATGGCAAGGTTGACATTTGCATGGAATTGCTCAGATGTTGACACCAGCTGTAAAAGATGACCAATGTAGATGAGTAGCTAGGTTTTTCTTCTAGGTTACTTCACTTACCCAGACGCTTCCGGCTGCCGTCGAGGGGTGACGAACAGCATGCGGGTGGGCCGGGCACTGCTGGCATCCGGGTGGGCGTTCCAGGGTTTAGCATAGCTGTGGTCCAAAAAAACGAGGTCCAACTCTCGCTCGTGAACCGACAGCTGGAAGAGCAGTGACGTCCCCATCCTCCGGGCTGACGTCTGGAAGTCTCGCTCTCCTCCAGGACGGAACATGATCCTCTAGTCCCACACTTCCCACAAAAACAAAAGAGATGCTTGCACCATAAACATGAACCCTAGAATAAAACAATCTGTTAGTATTAAGCATACTTTACAGAGCTGCACGATGTTGGAAAAATCTGACATTGCGATGTTTTATGTTTCTGTGATAAATATTTCGACATGAATACAGTTCCACAAGATGAAAGTGGGGGAAGTAAAAGTTTCAAAAGTGGTGGGGAAAGAGTCAAAGTATATAATTGGGTACAAAACATAAGTAATGTTTTCTCAATGTAGTTTTAATTTCTCTTTTGGCTTCCTGGTGACAAATATTTGGCAATGTGTACTGGGCTAAATGCTCTTGTTATCTGTAAATACATATGATGGTATTTTTATCAGCAGAGAACTCACGAAGAGCTTATAAAATGTATAAAAATTCAAAACAAAATCAGGACTCATATTTGCTGCAAGAAGACAGATTTCTGACTGAATTGTACTGTTCACTTAAATAACGCACAATACATAGAATTTAATAAACTGCATATACAAAATGTAACCAAGTTCTAGATAAGCGAGTCAAAAACAGCACTTTTGTAGAACTTGATAACTTCTTGTATATGCAATTTATTTAATAAAGTTATAATGTACCAATGATTGTACTGACATGCATTAAAGGAAATTATAAAATAGAAATTTTCTGTACTTCATAATGAATCCCCTATGTAAAGCATTTAATTATACATTTGTAATTAAGTTGCAATTTAGTTTAACGTAAACAGCAAGCAAAATCAAATATTTCATCCAATTATTTAAATGTCAAGCATGTTAATAAGTGCATGTACTTATTGCATGACAAACATTATTCATTCATTCATTTTCTTTTCGGCTTAGTCCCTTTATTAATCTGGGGTCGCCACAGCGGAATCAACCGCCAACTTATCCAGCATATGTTTTACGCAGCGGATGCCCTTCCAGCTGCAACCCATCACTGGGAATTATCCATACACACTCATTCACACACTACGGACAGTGTTTTTAGCTTACCCAATTCACCTGTACCACATGTCTTTGGACTTGTGGGGGGAACCGGAGCACCACGAAGGAAACCCACGCCAACACGGGGAGAACATGCAAACTCCACACAGAAATGCCAACTGACCGAGGCTCGAACCAGCGACCTTCTTGCTGTGAGGCGCGTCGCCCGACAAACATAATAATCATTTAAAGTGTACATTGTCGTAAAATATATATAATAAGTTATTAATATTATAATGTTTCAACGATTTTGTTAACTTATATGTAGGGAATATTCACTCTTCTTTTTCAAAAGTATATCACTTTCTGGTAAGATATACCATCACTACAGTTAAAGGACAAAGTAAGATGTTTATTTGATATTAATTCTGTTTAATGTTTGTGCTGTGTAATGATTTACAGCAGTATACTATAGTATTTACTATAGTAAATTTCGCAGGGGAACATAACTTTAATCCTCACTAACGTGTGGTAACCCACACAAGCTGTTGTTTAGATCAAAATACTGCAATGTTTTGTAAAGCAAATAAATTCGGAGGTTTTAGTGTTGGGTTAGTTTTAATGACGTTAAACCTTAAACTGTCATTATTTCACAGTTATGGGCTGACGCGCGCGCACGAGTGGAAACGTGAACGCGGGAGTGGCTCGTGTCAGGGCCATAACAGTCCCATTTAAGCCAGTTTACATAATTTGAGCTTTTAAATCAGTATTCTGCCACAAATATCACATGTAACGTTAATGCTTGACCTAACCAGAAACGTTTAGGCTTCGTCATTAAGATACAGACAGGCTCTTTAGCTCTGAGGCTAAATCAACAATACTCACCGTCCGCTCTCAGGCTCCTTTCACGTCATTTTAGTCCAAAGAATGATCTCCTGAATAATACTGAAGGCCTTGAGTTCACGAGACGAGAAAATAATAAACTCCAGCTGAAAATCTCCACCGTAATGGCCGACCGTCTTTTGTTTTACTGCCGCGCCACTGCGGCTAAACTAAAAACCCGGAGTGGAGTAAGTATGACGGAGCTGGTGGGCTCTGCGGGAAACACGGACTGGAGTTCAAAACCGGTCAAAACACTTTGACCTTTGAATTATTCATTCATTCATTCATTTTCTTTTCGGCTTAGTCCCTTTATTAATCTGGGGTCGCCACAGCGGGATGAACCGCCAACTTATCCAGCATATGTTTTACGCAGCGGATGCCCTTCCAGCTGCAACCCATCACTGGGAAACATTCATACACACTCATTCACACACATACACTTCGGACAATTTTAGCTTACCCAATTCACCTATACCACATGTCTTTGGACTTTTGGGTGAAACCGGAGTACCCGGAGGAAACCCACGCGAACACGGGGAGAACATGCAAACTCCACACAGAAATGCCAACCGACCCAGCCGAGGCTCGAACCAGCGGCCTTCTTGCTGTGAGGCGAACGTGCTACCCACTGCGCCACCGCGTCACCCCACCTTTGAATTAAAAGTGATAAAAAATCTGTAAATCTGTCCTAATTTAGTCACCCTTTACCTTTTTCAAAACCTTTAAGAGTGTCTTTCTGTTGTTGAGCACAAGATACGTTATTTTAAAACGTTTTAGAAAACTATGGAAGTCAATGTTTACAGGTTTTCAGCTTGATTCAAAAGATCTTCTTTTGTGTTCAACAGAAAAAGGAAACTCATAAAGATTTGGAACCACTTGAGGATGATTAATTTTTATCTATTTATTTTGACAAGGACATCACAATTACACTGGACAACCAAATGCATTTGTTTAAGTGTTTTAGCAGACTTGCTCCTTCTCAACACCTGTCCACGGGACGCTTGACAAAAATGTCAAATATAATAGATACATATACATTATTATAAACATTAAAACACATTATAAACACATAAACATTATAATTCTTTACATAAAATTACTATAAGGCAAAAGCAAAGTCGGCATGATCAAACAAACTAATAGTAGACTATATTTGTGCAAACACTGCGGTTTTGTTTTTAACCACTTTTTAAGTACACTACTAAAAACATTTATATTACTTTCTAATTTTAGGCTAACAGGTAAGTCATTCCACAGTTTGGTTCCCTTAACAGAGAAAACGGATTGACCAAAAGAGGTCTTACACTTTGGAACAAGACAGTCACCATTAGCAGTTCCTTGTCTGACTCTGTGAGAGGATTGATGCCTACTGACTAGATCTTACAAAGTGAGTATCTTATTAATGTCAACAAATTTAAGTGGATTGAACCTAAACAATTAGGTTGTCGCAAAGAAAACTCAAGAACCGTGTTGTTTCAACTCATTTTTAATGCGTAGTTGAGTGTGGTTATGAATATACAGTATTGTAATGGGGTATATCCACTTTTAATTTTCAGTCAGCCAGCCCAAGAGCTTATGGTGAACTGTCATGCCATTATAAAATCACCAACTTTAATATATATATATTTTTTTAAATCAGTGATCTTCACCGCCTGATTGATATACGATATAAAGTGGGTCTCAGACCAGACAAGAAGCACTGCATTAAATTACATTTTTCCCTGTCATGTCTTTAAAATATGGAAATTCACTTTACCCTAGTATATTCAATTCAATTCATGTTTAATTATATAGCGCTTTTTACAATGTAGATTGTGTCAAAGCAGCTTAACATAGTTCTAGTAAAGTCCAGATTTCAGAGTTGAAGTTTAGTTTAGTTCAGTGTGGTTTAAATTTCACTGCTGAAAGTCCAAACACTGAAGAGCAAATCCACCGAAGCACAGCTCCACAAGTCCCGATCCGAGCAAGCCAGCGGCGACAGTGGCGAGAAAAAAAAAACTTCACCAATTGACGAAGTGAAGGGAAAACAAAAACCTTAAGAGAAACCAGGCTCTGTTGGGCACGACCATTATTCTTCATGGCCAAACTTCCTGTGTGGAGCTGCAGTCTAGGCGCCGGAAGCTGGACGTCCATCGTGGAGAACTGCAGGTGTGAGTAGGGCACCGGCGGGAGGTCAGGCTGGCCCACAGGATCAATGTGGGGACTCGTTTGTCACTGTGGTCTTTCAGGAATCAGTCTCATGCACTCCAATCCTCCATGACCACCACAGCATCAGCTCGGGATACAGCCTAGTCCAGGATTATGGATACCTTGGGATCATCTCTTCCATTTTAAAAGGAGTTTCTGCGCTAGTCTGCTGCTCCTGATGCCGCTAGCGTTTACACGGTCTTTCATTTGGTTTTACGCTTGAACAACTAAATGAATGCTTAAGTCTATTTAACTGATTGCATTTTACTTACATTACAACATTGATGCTGTAAAAGGAACTTTGTGAAATTGAAAATAGTCACATTAACCCGTTCACCGGATGTTTATCATTGGCTGAAAAACACTAGCTGTGCATATAGCCCATTGAGTGCCAAATTCTGGACTTGTAACATGAATATGATAAACGGACCAAAATAATGCTCAGACTAACGATAGTTAAAATATGCAAGTTTTAATTAGTTTTCGAGTTAAGCACATGAAAACATTAGCACTCCAAACAGATGTACTTTTAATGCTAATGTGTGTGTGTTATCAGCTGTTAGTCATTAAACAAAATCCAAGAGTCATATAATAATAATAATAATAAACAGAAACAATAATCATCAGAAATGACACACAGACTGCCAAACATTTCGTTCCCAAAATTTGATTTAATGTAGCTCAATTGTGGCCACTGATATATTAGTTGGATGCTTTTTAGCTCAGAATGCAATATGGCTGGTGTGCCGTTGGTTTGGGTTGATTAGAGATGGCTTGCAGTAGGGTTTGAGCACAAAAGCTTCCTTGTGGGTTGTCCTGAAGTCTTGTTTGCTGTGCAGAGGTTTGATATGGCTGTCTTTAACCTAAAATAAATCAGTACAAGGTGAAAATCAGCTGTAAAAAGGGACGCAGCCAATCATAATTTGGTAACATCACAGAAAAAAACGTATATTTTCATAATCATTGTTATTTAAAGGGGACCTATTATGCAAAAATCACTTTTATAAGGTGTTTAAACACATTTGTGTGGCAAAAGTGTGTGAATATGAGCAGCTTCTAATGTTAAAATGTATTAATCTTATTTTTTATAATCACACTTGATAAAAACAGTGTGCAGAAACACTTTGATTGACATTCTCCATTTGTACGTGTCATCGGAGGGGGAAAGCCCCGCCCACTAGTGACCATCTCTCCCTCATTAGTATAGGATGTTTGTCCTGTTTTGAATCTGCCACTATGCTGACACATAGGCATTTGTAGCTCCGCCCTCTTTTAAAACAAGCACAATCTCATTTGAATTTAAAGCGACAGTCACCAAAACGACATAATTAGGATCAAAGCCTAAAAGGGTCAGTTTCAGAGAGTTATAAAACATTATTTGTGTGGTATTTTGAGCTGAAACTTCTCACACACACACACACTCTAGGGACATCAGAGACTTATTTTACATCTTGTAAAATGGAGCATAATAGGTGCCCCAATGGACACTTTTGATAAGTATTGACTAGTAATGACATGCTTTCAGCTAAAACAAAAACTACAGAATAAAAAGGAAAACAGAGATATTTGATAAGTGAATATTTACCTTGTGAAGTTGACTTGGGCTCAGTCCCTGTCTTCTAGCAATCAGGGTGACAAATTCTTTTTGTACAGTTGTAAGCATCCGATCAGGCTCTAAAAAAAACACAAGCAGATTAAATTCATATATTATTAGATATTATATAAAAAGTTAATATATGTTTTAAATATGTTATTTTATATTTAGTAATTGTATAAACATTATTTAATAAGTCTTTTTTAGTTAGAAAACCATGTCTTTCATTCATTTTCTTTTCAGCTTAGTCCCTTTATTAATCTGGGGTCGCCACAGCGGAATGAACCGCTAACTTATCCAGCATATGTTTTACGAAGCAGATGCCCTTCCAGCTGCAACCCATCACTGGGAAACACCCATACACACTCATTCACACACATACACTACAGACAATTTAGCATACCCAATTCACCTATAGCGCATATCTTTGGACTTGTGGGGGAAACCGGAGCACCCGGAGGAAACCCACGCCAACACGGGGAGAACATGTAAACTCCACACAGAAATGCCAACTGACCCAGCCGAGGCTCGAACCTGCGACCTTCTTGCTGTGAGGCGACAACGCTACCCACTGTGCCACCGCACCGCCCATGTCTTTCATATATATAAAAAATAAAACTTTTTAGTCAAAAACATTATTTTGATATGATCAAATCAACCTGGCAACTTCATTTAAGGTAATAATTAAAATAAATTTAAGGCTTAGAGCATGAAGAAATTGCTTATTTAACAGCTGCTTATATGCACTTTATACAGTATAAACGCAGACACAAAAGCTGATAACTATAACGAAAACCAAAACAATAATTATATCAGCATCCACACCAATACTATTCATAACATTGTTTACTGAAAGTATGCGCTACAGTTTTGTCATCTGTTCTAATCATCTCATTCCTATGTCACAGTAAACTAAATTTTGCCCAAAAATGAACATTTCCTCACCATTTACTCTAACATATATGAACTGCATTCTTCCGTTGAAGGCAAAAGAAGATATTCTGAAGAATGTTGGGAAAAAAAAGGAACCATTGACAACAACAAAAAAACTATGGAAATCAATGGCCGTCATTTCTCAGTGTATCTTCCTTTGTGTTCAACAGAAGAAAGAAACCGGTTTGGAACAAGTGTAGGATGAGTAGTGAATGATTCATTTTTGGGTGAACTATCCCTTTAATTATTGTGGTGTGGACTCTGTTATTCTTTTAAATTTAAAACACTTTCCATTACAATTATTCATTCATTCATTTTCCTTCAGCTTATTCCCTTTATTCATCAGAGGTTGCCACAGCGGAATGAACCGCCAACTATTCCAGTATATGTTTTACACAGCGGATGCCCTTCCAGCTGTAACCCAGTACTGGGAAACACCCATACACTCTCATTCACACACACACAGACACTTATACACTACGGCTAATTTAGTTTACTCAATTCCCCTATACCGCATGTGTTTGGACTGTGGGGGAAACCGGAGCACCCGGAGGAAACCCACGTCAACACGGGTAGAACATGCAAACTCCACACAGAAATGCCAACTGACCCAGCTGGGACTCCAACCAGCGACAGTGCTAACCACTGAGCTACCATAACATTATCTGTATCATTATTGTCCTTTGCATGCAGGTCATTTTAAGTGACTGTTCAGGGGTCAGTATTACAAAAGTACCTTGCTCATACAGCACATAACTCGGCGGGTAGATGGGTGGCTTGGGACGGATCACTTCTTTAGCAAGGAACTGCTCCTGTGATGTTGTGCCGTAGAAGTTTCCAGTCATATCAGGCCTCCCAAACTGAACACAGCTCAAATTCCTGATGCTGGATCCATCCACATACACTGGAAGCTGAGTGCGGTTTATCTAATAAAGCAGACACTTGTTTGAGCAATTCCAGCGTTACGAATGTGACATTTGCAGTAAAAACTCAAAACATAAATTCACAGAGAAAGTATATGTTAACATTACATTGAAACATCTGTATATATGTTGCAAAACAACTGACCACAGAGTTATGGGATCAAGAAAATATCAATCTGTAAACATTTTTAATATATTCAATGAGGGAAATAAACATGCGTTATGGATGTGACTGAAAAACGTTAAAGAGTTTACAGTATACAACTTACTTTGTAGAAATTCTGTGACTTAAACTGCGCAACACAAAAGAAACAATGCTGATCAAGAGGAGAAGAGTTGCTCTCTATAGAACAAACATGATTGATTTTATTTTATTTGACATTTTTGCATTAATGAGGGAAAAGCTTGGTTATGGATGTGACGCCTCTCCGTTATGGATGTGACTGATGTGAAATTGCCACTTGTGTGTCTTTGGTAAATCAAATATAATAGTTTATAAACTCTGACAGAGACATTTGAGTATTTTTGCTGTACTGTAAAATACAAGCCTACACGAAAAAACTATTTTGGTGAAAACTTTTTTCATGGCAAGGTTGACATTTGCATAGAATTGCTCCATTAACATTTTCTTCCCAGTGGGCTTTTTCCACTTCTTGCCGTTCTCCATCCTCACACAACTGAACATCACTTTTCCCTCACCTGCATTCCTTCAGTTTTGATTGCTGAACATCTTTAGTTTAACAATGTGCCCATTGTTCTAGAGCGCTGAAATTGTTGCCATTGTAAGCGCTACAGGCAATGTTATGTTTACAGCTAGGACAGTTTAGTCACAAAATCAAACTTAAAGGGATAGTTCACCCGAAAATGACAATTACCTCATTATTTACTTTGTCATGTGGTTTTAAACTTATTCTGTTGAGCACAAACAAAGATATTTTAAAGAAAGCTGGTTGCAGGTACCCATCGACTTTCATAGTAGGAAAAAAAAATACAATGGAAGTCAATGGTTGCCGGGTATTAGCATTTCTCCAAATATCTTCCATGAAGCCTTTTCACATTTCCGGGTTTCTCAGCAGAAATAATGCTAATCAAAAGGATAAGAGTTGCTCTCTATAGGACAAAAATGACTGATTTTATTTTATTTTATTTTGAATTTATGAGGAAAAAGCTTGGTTATGGATATGACGTCTCTCCATTATGGATGTGACAGATGTGAAATTGGCACTTGTGTGACTTTGGTAAATCAAATATAATTGTTTGAAAACATTGACAGAGACATTTTTGAGTATTTTTGCTGTACTGTAAAATGCAAGCCTAAGCAAAAAACCTAGTAAGGGTTTGGCTATTTTAGTAAAAACTTTTTTATCATGGCAAGCTTGACATTTGCATGGAATTGCTATCTGATAGCGAGGATTAGCTGCATCAGTCCATAGCTACAGTACCTCTGGAAAGAAAAGCTGGTTTGTTGTCGACAGTTTCTCCTCAGGTTTCTCTCCCTTGAAAACAAAGCTGAGATTTCGGTTTATGTTCACCAGCTGAACAGGGCCTGGTAAAAACAAGCAAAAAAAATTGAAATGTTAGTAAAAACACACACGTGGTGATTGTTTCATAATGTGTTTATTGTCTGTGGCATGGGATGTTTGTGTCTGCGTGAATTTTTCAAAGACTGAATTATTTAAAATGGCGCAATCTGCTGGCTCAAACTGTGCACTTACTCTTAAAGAGGCCATATGACGCTTTAATAGGTTAACATGCTTTAAAGTTATTATTTTTATTTCTTATTGCTATATCTCCTTTCCCTTTCCATCTGAAATGTTTAGACTTGTGCTGTATCTGTAATCGCCCTCTATACCCTCATTCATTATTCCCTTTAATAGTCCACAAATATAGTGCACTTAAAGCAGTGAATGAAAACAAGTGAGTGAATTCTAGCACTGAGTTCTCTATAAGGGATGTCGTTTTGTTTGTGTTCTTGGTTTGTTAAACTTCTTGGTAAGACCGTGTGATAGTTAGCCCTTAACGAGCTGTCTATTAGTAATGAAAGAAAGTATTTTGATTTCTATCATTTCTTCAAAATTTAACATCTAAATAGTTTATTTTGAAACTTCCATCAAAAAAATCTTAAATCAAGAAGCATTTTCTAAACAAGTAAAAATTATTGTGTTGTTTTCATAAATAATATGTCAAATAAATTTAAATAAAATAAAAAATAAATTGAGCTTTTCCTTAAAACAAGCAAAACAATCGGTATCACTTTATTTTGATGGTCCCTTTAACGCATTTTGTTGAATTTAAGTTACAATGCATCTACATGCCAACTAATTCTCAATAGATTATAAGTAGACTGTTAGGTTGAGGTTAGGGTTAGTTTAGGTTGACATGTACTTGCAAAGTTTCTTATAGTCAGTTAAATGTCTGTTGAAGGAGCAGTATTAGCAGATATTAAGCAGACAGTCTACTAATACTCAAATGAGAAGTAATTGGCAGGTAGTTGCAATACAACTTTTAGTCAACAAAATGTGCAATAGGGACCATCAAAATAAAGTGTTACCAAATAATCTGCCAATGGGGTAAGTAAGATAATCTTGTTTTCGTTTTGAAATAAGAATATATTGCTTACCCCATATGCTGTTTATTTGGCTTGTTTTAAGGAAAAGCTAACTTCATTTTGACTTATTATTTCTGAAAACAACACAATCATTTTTACTTGTCTAGAAAATGCTTCTTGATTTAAGAACTTTTAGATATTTGGGCAAGAAGTGAGAAAGGCATTTTTACAATGAATGAAAACATTAAAGAGCAACATGACCTCTTTAGCAAAAAAAAAGGAAAGAATAATTGTACATACCACATTTGTGTGCACAGTATTCCCCAGTTGTTGTCGTTATCCACTCATCATCACAGAGTTCCCGAAGGTTGAGAGGCCGATATTTCTTTATGTTAGGAAGCAGACATTCCTTGACCTTAGCAGGGCTGTTAGGGGGGGAAAAAACCTTCAGATTTTACATGTTGTTTTACACTTATGTCATTTACCCTGTAAAAGTACATGTGATAAAAACTTTAATTGTAACATATTGTAAATTTAAGGCCGACACGGTTGCTCAGTGTTTAGCACTGTTGCCTCACAGCAAGAAGGTCGCTGGTTCGAGTCTCGGCTTGGTCAGTTGGCATTTCTGTGTGGAGTTTGCATGTTCTCCCCGTGTTGGCGTGGGTTTCCTCTGGTTTCCCCCACAGTCTAAACACATGCGCTATAGGTAAATTGAGTAAACTAAATTGGCCATAGTGTATGGGTGTTTCCCAATGTTTCCCAGTACTGGGTTGCAGCTGGAAGGGCATCCGCTGTGTAAAACATATGCTGGATAAGTTGGCGGTTCATTCCGCTGTGGTGACCCCTGATGAATAAAGGGACTAAGCCGAATGAAAATGAATGAAATATTGTAAATTTTGTCAAATATAATCCTTTTATAATAATCATATTAACTATTTAACTTGCACTGTAACCGCCTGGATGATCTTTTGTCCGTGAAAAAAGCTTGGGGTGATGTCAGGAACTCAATTTAACCAAAGAAATTGCTCAAAAATGTGTTTTTTTTTAAAAGTTCAGATGCAAAAGACTCTATTTTAGAATTCTCTTCTAAAATTTGCATTTTCTCCAATGTTTATGTTCTGTTATTTCACTTTACAGCCAATGAAAACAACCTGTTCATGGCCATAAAAGTTAAATGACTAAACCTACACACAGGAGCCTAATAAAAATATTAATTTTAGAAGAAATGTTCACTTTTGCAAATAGGTTTCTGCATCTGAACTCTTTAAGTTAAAGGGTTAAAGCATATTTTGTGTTTCTACTCTATGTATATCGGTACCTGATGGCAGCTAATTGTTTGAATGAGGTGGAATACATGGTTTGTCTGTCCAGTATCTTTTCTTGGTCTCCCATTGGTATGGATGAATGCTGAACACGTTGCTGAATGGCAGAAAAATAGGAAGATGTTTCATTAATGTTGTTACATTAATGTTGCTCTCTGTAATCACTGCATAATAATATAGCTTTACCTTCTCTGTGGACTCGAGAGGAGGAGGAGGAGGAGGAGGACACCAGTTGCACTGGAAATTCTCATGACAAGTAGAGTCAAACTGGTCTTTTTTCTCCTGCCTTAGACTTGAGCCGACACCTTATTATTGAAAATAAATCAATCAATTAATTAATTAATAGCATCATATATCCATTCATTCATTTTCCTTCGGCTTAGTCTCTATTTCAGAGGTCGCCACAGTGGAATAAATCGCCATCATAAACCCATATAAAAATAAAACAGGTCAATTAATTATCTTACAGATAGATAGATAGATAGATAGATAGATAGATAGATAGATAGATAGATAGATAGAACGATAGATAGATAGATAGATAGATAGATAGATAGATAGATAGATAGATAAAGGATAGTACTCTGTTTTTTGCTGTTTATTACATTTGTATAACCACTTTTACTGCAAATATCATGGTTAAACTATGGTTAGCATACCAAACCAATCAGTGGCTACCAGGGTTTAACTACCAAAACCCTTTGTGTTTTTTTTGTAACCTGATAAAATACTATAGTAACTTATAGTACATACTATCGTGTTTATGAACCATACTATAGTACCATTTGAGCTTGTTGTCGTAATTCTATACAGTTGCTGAGCATAGTAGTAGGATAACTATAGCAATATAAACTAATTACCCAGTACTGTATGTTTTCTACACATATAATAGGCTACTACTTACACTATAGTTTACTGTATAGTAAAAAATAAAGTATACGACAGTATTTATTACAGTTCACTAATGCTAATTCTACACATTTATTAACAACGACTTGCAGCTAAATAATAGGCCTACAGTATAATACACTTTACTATAGTATGGTTGAAAACACAGTGGTATATATTTTCACGAGTGTGCAGAACTTACCCGTGTTGGTCAATTCCTTCACTCGAAGAACTGGGGATAAACATGGCGATATTTCATGTTTAGTGTATGAAGACTTGTAAGTGGGTTGAGGAAATGTTCCTTCAGGCCAGCTTGTCTTGACTGATGTTATGGGTCGAACAAGCTTAGCTGTGGCCACCGGCAGATGTTTGAAGGCAGAATTGGTGGTCTCAAATTCCGCACACCTGTCATCGTACAATTTAATGTTGGTTTTCTGCAGTGTAAAGTGGGTTAGCTTGGGCTGAACGACAGGGTTGGCGGTGATTTCGGCCAGTCTGAAGTTGCTCTTGGTTGTCGATTCATAAATGCTGTCGGTTTTATGCAGAAATGGCAAATTTGATATTCTTGACTTCATCTTCACTGCTTTTAAAACGCTCTTTAAATCTATATAAACAGTTTCTGTCGTCTATAAGCGCGTTGGTGTTACGGAAATAAATACAACGGTTCAAAATTCCAATTTACATTCCTGACGTCATAATAGGCTAAGCGTCGACGGTTGTTGCTAGATCAGATACGGTTGCGGACGAAAGTTTACAATAAATATTTATTAAATTTTCCATTTATTGTATTTTAGTTGTACCGAGTATTATTTATGTTGTTTATTAAATTACCCAATAAATTGTATTTTATTAACGCCTATCCCCACCACAACCCTAAACCCAACCGTCACAGTACAGTAAAAATATGAATTATTGTTATACAGTGTTACAAAAATGATGCTATATTGATGTGCGTATCCGCAGCTGTAACCTGTCTAGACTTTACCAGCATTATCTATGGGAAGCCAAACAATCCAAATGTAGGAGGAGGCAGCGCGGTTTTACAGTGCTCGCGCTGCGCAGGCATGTCATCTGCGCGGCCCAATGGACCTAGCCGCGCGACCGACTAGACAGCGCAGAGAAGAAGTGTTCTCTATCGCCACCCAATGGGCAGCGCGGCGCTGACAAACAACCCAAACGTAGGACGAGACTGCGCGGTTTCACAGTGCTCGCGCTGCGCAGACATGTCATCTGCGCTGTTTAAATTGGTCAGCGCAGCGCTGATGAGATTAGTTTCAAATAATCAAAACAAGACGACAGCTTTTTAAGCTTGAAGTCAGGATGACGAAACCTAAAACGAAGAAATGTGATCAGCCGGCCAATGTAGAGGAACAGCAAACTCTGACTGAACAAGCGGATAGTGCTACTGTCAACGACGAGACCACGGCCTTATCCCCAATCTTCTTATCCCCGATCTTCTTATCCCCGATCTTCTTATCCTCGATCTTCTTATCCCCGATCTTCTTATCCCCGATCTTCTTATCCCCGATCTTCTTATCCTCGATCTTCTTATCC
>CAIGQV010019087.1:5158146-5176582 GCA_903798115.1 Danio jaintianensis
TATGTGTGAACATACCTGGCAATAAAGCTCTTTCTGATTCTGATTAATCTGGGGTCGCCACAGCGGAATGAACCGCCAAGTTCATTCATTCATTCATTTTCTTTTCAGCTTAGTCCCTTTATTAATCTGGTGTCACCACAGCGGAATGAACCGCCAACTTATCCAGCATATGTTTTACGCAGCGGATGCCCTTCCAGCTGCAACCCATCACTGGGAAATAAATGTATACATACGCAATTTAACTAAGTGTTTCGTATTCTACATATTGTTTTCTAAATCATTTACTGTTTTGGAAATATTATTGTGTACGGTCCAACGTAATGACAGCACTCATGATAACTGAAATATAATGTCATTTATACTCACATTTCAGCAATATTTAAATATACTTATAGTCAGACATTAGCAATGCAATTTAGTTGCAATTAAAAACATGTATAGGCTAATATATTAACGTCAGATGCAATATTGAATATGCCACACCTCAGTTAATATAGTTCTTCACATTAGCTTTAGCATGTCAGCACTAAAATGGCATTTAAAACAGTCATGAATGTGTACTTTAATCATGCTTGAGTAAAGTTATATTATAAAGGTCGTTTTTGTTAAGTATGACACTCTGATGAGCGTTAAGTGTACATTTTAAGTGCACTTCTACAGTATTTCACAAGCCCAACAAACACACAACGTTGCCTCAACGTACCGACCTTCCCACAACGTTGTACCAACCTTGAAAAAAGATTGCGGATCTACGTTGTTGCTGAAGGTTGTCACAACGGTGTCATAATGTTGCCATTTAAACGGCCGTTGCTTTAGGTTGTGCTTGGATGACCACTGTACAACATTTACTCGTCATTAATGAATTAGTTTAAATTTCAACAGACCGTTGGGCGTCTCATTCAACAATGACCAAGGAGAGGTGAGTATTGCTTTATTTCTTCTTGCTAAAGAAGACATCAGTGGTCATTTGTGTAGTCCTGTTGGGTCAAGCTCTGATCTGTCCTCTCTTGTTCGCTGCCTATTTTGACTTGTGGCTGCTGTGGATCCATCTCTGAAACTGGATTCTCTGTTGGATTTGTTTCTTTCTCTGACTGCTTTCTCTGTACCAACAACTACGCCTGGTCTTCGGCTGCGCTGCCCGGGCTGCTGTATTCTCCATTCCAGAGCTTCGATGTCCAGCGCCTGCATTTTAATTTGCTTTCTTGTTTACTTTACTTGCTTGTTTGTTTACTTTCTCAATTGACATATTAATTTAGCCTATCCTTTTAGTTTAATTACATATAGTTAATTATTTTACATAATCTAAACATTATTGTATACTGTTTGCTTGTAATTGTGTACTGTATGTCTTAAATGTTGTGAAATATACAATAAAAAAGTTTGATTATATACATTTGTGCGGCATTTTTACACTTAAACGTTGACATATGCAGTTATTAAATTAAAAAGGAAAAATGAATGAACAATATTTAATATTAAGCAATTTTGGAGGATTATTACTGCTTATCCTGTATTCTAGGCAGTATTGATAAACTGCCAATAAATAAGCGTTAATACATGTAGCAGGAACGTCGTCTCACGGTTGCTGAATGTTACACGACAACGTTGCCACAGCCTTCTCACGTCTTACATTTCTACGTTGTAACAATGTAGCGAGCACGTAAGTGGCGACGTTGCCTTTGACAAAAATTAACGTCGTACAGACATCGCTACGACGTAGATGTGTTTGCTGGGAGGGTGACAAGCGTCAAAATGTCATATTTACGATGGTAACGTTAATTCAATTGACGCGTATGATTAGCATTAACAATAATTTCCTTTGGATTTCAATTAAAACTGTACAATAATAATTAAATAAATGTCAAATCTGCGTCACTTGGTACAGCAAACATGTCTGTTTATGCCCTGTCATAAACTCAAAGTACACCACAGCTGTCACTTTCTCTCACAGTTTGCTAGCAAAACATCAGAAGGTCAAACCAGAGGCTTGAGCCATCATTTATAACAATATACTAACTATATATCATTTATAAACATAGCTGTCAGCATCTAGTGAGCTGCTTGCTGCTCTTAGGAAGGATTTAACCAATCTAAGATTTGATATGAAATCAAACCTCAAGTTGAGGGAGCTGGATGAAGTTTTCAGCTAAAATCTCCTCAGTAAATGTCTTGACTTCCATCAGCAGGCATCCACATAATGCTTTAATGATCGGCAGTGGGAAAAAGACGAGAAAATCTCCGTCTTGCTTCTTCTTTCTGTTATTCCCCTTCTTCTGTTGTTGAGCTGGTGGCTGGAAAACCAACTTAACAATGAATATTCCACCCCCTACTGGATTGGAGTAACTTACAGGTAAAGTTCTCCCAAAAAATGAGCATTTACTCACTATTTACTCACCCTCAAGTGGTTCCAACCATTTATGAGTTTATTTGTTTCTATTGAACACAAAAGAAGATATTTTGAAGAAAGCTGGAAACCTGTAACCATCGACTTCCATAGTGGGAAAAACAAATAGCCTATTATGGAAGTCAATGGTTACAGGTTTTCAGCTATCTTCAATGAAAATTTACTCACTATTTTTTCACCCTCAAGTGGTTCCAACCCTTTACAAGTTTATTTTTGTTTTCTTCTGTTGAAGACAAAAGAAGATATTTTGAAGAAAGCTAAAATCCTGTAACCATCGACTTCCATAGTGGGAAAAACAAATAGCCTACTATGGAAGTCGATGGTTACAGGTTTTCAGCTTTCTTCAATGAACATTTACTCACCCTCAAGTGGTTCCAACCATTTATGAGTTTATTTGTTTCTATTGAACACAAAAGAAGTTAGCTGAAGAAAGCTGGAAACCTGTAACCATCGACTTCCATAGTGGGAAAAACAAATAGCCTACTATGGAAGTCAATGGTTACAGGTTTTCAGCTTTCTTCAATGACAATTTACTCACTATTTATTCACCCTCAAGTGGTTCCAACCCTTTACAAGTTTATTTTTGTTTTCTTCTGTTGAAGACAAAAGAAGATATTTTGAAGAAAGCTAAAATCCTGTAACCATCAACTTACATAGTAGGAAAACAAATAGCCTATTATGGAAGTCGATGGTTACAGGTTTTCAGCTTTCTTCAATGAACATTTACTCACCCTCAAGTGGTTCCAACCATTTATGAGTTTATTTGTTTCTATTGAACACAAAAGAAGTTAGCTGAAGAAAGCTAAAATCCTGTAACCATTGACTTCCATAGTGGGAAAAACAAATAGCCTACTATGGAAGTCGATGGTTACAGGTTTTCAGTTTTCCTCAATGAACATTTACTCACCCTCAAGTGGTTCCAACCATTTATGAGTTTATTTGTTTCTATTGAACACAAAAGAAGATATTTTGAAGAAAGCTGGAAACCTGTAACCATCGACTTCCATAGTGGGAAAAACAAATAGCCTATTATGGAAGTCAATGGTTACAGGTTTTCAGCTATCTTCAATGAAAATTTACTCACTATTTATTCACCCTCAAGTGGTTCCAACCATTTACAAGTTTATTTTTGTTTTCTTCTGTTGAAGACAAAAGAAGATATTTTGAAGAAAGCTAAAATCCTGTAACCATTGACTTCCATAGTGGGAAAAACAAATAGCCTATTATGGAAGTCAATGGTTACAGGTTTTCAGCTTTCTTCAATGAACATTTACTCACCCTCAAGTGGTTCCAACCGTTTATGAGTTTATTTGTTTCTATTGAACACAAAAGAAGATATTTTGAAGAAAGCTGGAAACCTGTAACCATCGACTTCCATAGTGGGAAAAACAAATAGCCTATTATGGAAGTCAATGGTTACAGGTTTTCAGCTATCTTCAATGAAAATTTACTCACTATTTTGTCCCCCTTAAGTGGTTCCAACCCTTTACAAGTTTATTTTTGTTTTCTTCTGTTGAACACAAAAGAAGATATTTTGAAGAAAGCTAAAATCCTGTAACCATCGACTTCCATAGTGGGAAAAACAAATAGCCTACTATGGAAGTCGATGGTTACAGGTTTTCAGCTTTCTTCAATGAACATTTACTCACCCTCAAGTGGTTCCAACCATTTATGAGTTTATTTGTTTCTATTGAACACAAAAGAAGTTAGCTGAAGAAAGCTGGAAACCTGTAACCATTGACTTCCATAGTGGGAAAAACAAATAGCCTACTATGGAAGTCAATGGTTACAGGTTTTCAGCTTTCTTCAATGACAATTTACTCACTATTTACTCACCCTCAAGTGGTTCCAACCCTTTACAAGTTTATTCTTTTTCTGTTGAAGACAAAAGAAGATATTTTGAAGTAAGCTAAAATCCTGTAACCATCAACTTACATAGTAGGAAAACAAATAGCCTATTATGGAAGTCAATGGTTACAGGTTTTCAGCTTTCTTCAAAATATCTTCTTTTGTGTAATTTATATCATATCCATAAATCCTGCATCATTCATATAGCTTAATGTTTCCTCATCAACATCATAATTCCAGTGAAACATTCAGTCTAATAATAAAGCATTTAACGTTTTTGGTACTGCACAGTGTATGAATTTAGGCTACTAAGTAAACATTATTCATACATTGATATTATTAGACAAGTGAACATTCTCTCTCTCTCACACACACACACACACACACAATATAGCAATTTATTGTAAATACTAGTGTTTTGAACCATACTATAGTAAAGTACTTGAATTAATCTGTTGTGGTAAATCTTTAGTTACTATGATAACTACAACTACAGTAATATAAACAAACTACTTAAGTTTTTTACAACTATATACACAATACACCACATTTCACTGTAGTTAAAATTAAAGTACACTACACTATTTATTAGTTTATCAGTTAATAAATATATAAATATAACCATAACCCTAAATTATACAAAAACACCATGGTATTCACTTTAAATAGCTTCAGTATTTTTCACCTGCATACATACAGCAACTAAAAAGAGACTGACACAAAGATTCCTTAACAAGGCTTTATTAAAAGAAACCGTAACAAACATACCACAGTAACATTGCAAAACTTTATATACAAATAATAAATGCATTATAATTTGGCATTCTTCATTGTGGGGAAACCATGTGGGAAGCACAAGCAATGCTGCGTGTTCAGCTCCTCTGCTTGCACCTCCAGCTGGCATAACCACAGTATAACTGGAGTATAAAGATGACAATACATCGGCTGTATGGAACTCCCAACGAGTCACATCTCACTAATGGTGTTGTACAGCATTTCAGATGAAAAGACGCCACAAACTGTACACAAACAGACTTTTCTGGTGCGCCTCTACATTTGAAGCACAAGTCACACGGGGCATTCTTGATAAAGAAGCACTTTTTGAAGTCGTGTAGTTCAAAAAGGCAGATTACAGCCTTTGCACTGCACAAATGCCATCGTTGACTGCGTGTTCTGATCCAGCCAATGGCAAAAATTTAAGTAATTGATTGATTGAAATTAAAATGCAATTAAATCACCCTCATGTCATTCCAAACCCCTGAGACCTTTCATCTTCAGAACACAAGTGAAGATATTTAAGATGAAATCTGAGAGCTCCCTCATCCTCCATTTAAGGCCCGACTGATTCACAGTCCAGACAATCAGAATAAATCTGAATATTATCAAGCTATTAGGATACTTTTGTGGGCAGATAAATCAAAAATAATGAAGAATTATTCTCCTCAGCGTCAGTATAGGGCTATTTCTCCAAACTGAAGTCATTAAAGGGTGTAGTTTACGATTGGCAGCACCTCTGACATTACCTCGGATGCGATTGTGCTTTTGTTGTAAATAGAGGAAGTCATGCACGGGCATCCGGGTGTAATGTGTAGGGCATGCGTTTACCTGTTGCTCTTGCCTGTGCCTCTGACATATTACCACGGATGTGTCTGTGCTTTTGTTGTTAAACAGAGGAAGTCATGCACAGACATCCGGGCAGTACATCAAAGCACAGCGCTTCAGAACCCTATACTGACACTGAGGAGAAGAAACTGTTAGATAAAGTGTTTGTTTGCTTGGTTTTTTCCCCCAGATTTTTCTGGACCCCGGGACCATTGAGGATGAGAGACATCTTTAATTTAATCTAAAATATCTTAATTTGTGTTCCATTATTTTCAAAATGACATGAGGGTCAGTAATTAATAATATCATTTTCATTTTTCAGAGCCAACAGCATCAGAGATGGCATTATTGGCTGGATCAGAAGATGCTAATAACGATGGCGACTTTATCTGTGACTTTCAATCTGTGGCATCTGCACTACAGAATGCGGTAATTTGTGGCGTCTTTTCGTCTAAAATGCTGTAAACACCAGAGTTTAAATGTGACCCATTCGGTGCTCCATACCTCTCGCTGCCACCTCCCAGCCGAGATCCAGTAATGAAGTGAAGTCACATGAATTTCCCCTGTGAAAACAGAACAAAAAAGTCTTTAATGTACTGAATGTGCACTTTTATACAGCCTAATTCTATAAGCAATATATATATATATATAATTTTTTTATTTATACATTATATATATATTATATTACAATTGTATTTGCTGCAATATTATATATGTATACATAAGATTGCAGCAAAAATACAACTGTCAAAACCAGTAATACATATACATTAACACACATTATACATCAATAGTGTACACATCTATATGCAATAAATCTCCCTCACCTCCTCCATTCCTCCTTGTGTTCTATCTTCTAGCAGCAGGCCTGGTGTTGTCCAGCAGAGATGGCTTTTGCTGCTGCATGTAGAATGGCAGGTCGGCAGGTGTCTGAAGCCCAATCTTCGGAAGAACCGTGAAGTTACTGGGTTGAACATTTTTCTCTTCCTTGTTTGGAAGAACTACACGGTTTCTGGGCTGAAAGCTTTTATCTACAGAGGAGTGCGTCGTGGAGGATTGTATCTTCGGTAGCTTGGAAGATCCAATCTTCTGAAGCTCTCCTACGGGGGTCAGACTTTTCTGCTGTGCCTCTACATTTGTCTGATACCTCCTTTTTAAAAGACAAGGGTTTGTCTCTGGAAATCTTCTTGAGGCACAATCTGTCACCTTGGGCTTTCTTATTGAAGAAGCACCTTTTTGAAGCTCTCCTGCAGGAGAGTCCTTGTTCTGAAGGTGACACTGGTGCAAGAAATGACTCACCGTGGTGTTTGGAGCATCACTGGCCACAAGAGGTGCAGCCTTTGACCTTTTATAAAGGTGCATGAGACCAGAATCAAGCCTTCTACTGTGACATTTCGGAGGCTGAGGCTCAAATGACCTTTCTTTCTCAGGCTGCGTCTTTGGGCTTGTGTGCTGCACCGGGAATCGTATTTCTTGCACATGCACGTTATTTTCCTTCTTGTCTTCAATAATTGGAAGACTTTGTTTGTCCTGCTGAAGCTCAACCACTGGGAGCTTCAGTCTCTGTGGCCGCTGCGCTCGAACAGCACGGCGCCGACGCACAGTTTTAGGAAGGACAATCAAGTTTTCCTTTCTCTCCGGCTCTGCTGTAATAATCGGGAGTTTCTCCTCCTCAACAGCTTCGACTGGGATTTCCTCCTCAGGAGCAGTGACGTGGAGTATCTCCTCTTCAGCAGGACACGGAGTTTGTTGGTTTTCCTGCTCGACAGGACCGTTGTTCCTAACCTTACGCACAGGCCAAGGATTCTCCTGAAGTCTCTCAAAAGAAGCAAAGTTTGTCTTGAGGCGGTATCGGCCTAGAGCAGGTTGCGGTTTAATCGGGTCAACAGGCCTTTTCTCACTCTCAGACACTGGGTTTGTGTCTGGTGGAGGAGTACAGCTTGTGTCCTGAACGTCCAGCTTTTTGAATTGCTCCTTCGAGGTGATATTGTCATATGTTTTCTTAGGACAATATCTCTCATACGCAAAGCCCTGGGGAGGAGTCCTGAGTACGGGCCTTTTTGGGTATAGCCGCAACTCTATTTCCTTCTCCTCGGGGGCGGGGGGCGTTATTTTCGGATAGGGGGCAAAACTCCGAACCACAGAGTTCGGAATAAAGCCGTCCGGAGCAATCGGCCAGACTGGCGTTTTAAACCGCTTCCTAAAATCGGATTTGTCCTTGTTCGGCGGGGGACGAGGAATGTATTTTATTTTAATCGTTGTCATCATGTTGGCTGTATTACTCGCAAAAATAAAGTAGAATCAATGAACACGAACTACTGAAAGCGAATAACTGCAAACTTCAAACAAACAATGACGAAATCCTTCAAGACGCGCGCTGTAGAACGAGTTCTTTTAGAACGTTTGACGTAACGCCGACTGATCTATGGGGGGGGGTTACATATTGTAACGATCACTGGCACCTGAAGAACGTCAGAACTAAATGTGTGTGCAGGGTCCGCCCTTTAAAAACAGTGGAAAATAGTTTGCTCTTAAATGTATCTTAAGTAATAATAATATTGAAAATTATAATAACATTAACTTAATAATAATATGAATTTGACCCCCCTCCTCCATATTACCGCCTCATACGGTCCATACCATTCAATGCTCGCTCTCAGCAGGGAAGGAAAACTTACATGTAATCTCCTGATAGACACTGTAAATGTTCAAGACATGTTTTTCTTGCAGAATAGCTGTTTGTATATAGTCTAAAAATAAATTCAATTTGACTCATGGTGTGTTCTTGTGTACAAACAGCTTAAACAACGAGTATGTAATGTACCCGTAATGATCAAAAACAGGTTCTCTTTGCATGTCTTAAAATAGGTTACAAGTTGTAATCCAGCGATAATCCATAAAACACTGAAAATGTAAATGCGTTTGATTAATAAATGAGATGTAATTTAATAATTAGTTATATAAAATAATCTCAATGAGGCATGCAGATGTTTAGCCTGAAAAAGCCGACCGAAACTGTGTTGTATTTTACATGGTACAATGAATTCAACAATGTATACGACATATGTAGGACAATGCAGTTAAATGTGCAAGATAAAGAGATTATGTAACTTTATGGTGTGAAATGACTTTTCCACCAGTCATTTATTGCAATACATGCTGATGACAGAAAGTTTACAATGATTACCAGTTGGTACCGTGGTGTATTCAACATGTCCAGAGAATGATCTGCATAGAAAAGCCTTAACAGTCATGCACAGTTGAGCATCGAAAATACTTGTTATTGTTCTGGGTTACACATAATATTCCGCCAGCATCCACAGACATTTTAATCAAGATGACACATTAATCAGGAAGTACAGAATCTGTCGAAAAATATAAGTTCACTTTCTTTAATATATGAAACTGCTCAACAATGTGCATCCTATTAGAGTAGCATACAAGTAATCAGGGCCGTGCACCTCTCCATCACCCCAATCCCCCCCGCACATCCGCCCACCTCCAAAGCACCTGCCCCTAGAATGGTCTGTGCACGGCCCTGCAAGTAATCACTCCAGTGCATGTAATAAATGTTTATTTAGCAGAAAAGACCCAAATAGTATACGTTTTTTAATGTTGATGAGGGCACAAGGATCATTTGCACCAAGAAAAATAACTATAACTATATTAGCATCCACACCAATGCAAGATAATGTTGTTTTTTTTATACACATACGGCCAAAAAAAGCGGTCCAATTTGTGCCGGGGGATGATTTGAACATTAATAAATATTTTGAAAATTATTATATTAAATTTCAGATACATCAGACAGCTTATAATGTGTGCGAAAATATCTGCAATAAATAATGTTATATAATATTGTAAGTTATAACACTTAAAAAAGTTGTTTTAACATTGTGTGAGCAAGACACATGTCCTGTCCAAACACTGGATGAAGACTATTAGAATGCAGTTATAATTTATGATATGGAGGCAATATCGCCCTTAATAAGTTGTTTTATATTATGTAATATGGGTAAGTAACTGTTGTATTGCATGAGGAAAAAAATGCAATTATCTCCTTTTATAAGCATGCTTGCAAATATATTGATTTTATACAATAGTTGCTGCAATCAAAATAGTTTTAAGCAAAGATGGAGCAGAAAGATACACGTCTCAGTGTGCTGTCAATCCTGAAGTCATTTTGACGGAATCATGAGTAATTATGAATTCAACAATCTGTTCATAATGATGACAGCTGGGGTTTTTTTTAACAAACAAATCATCTGTTTTAAATTAATCATTTGAATTGACCATAAATAAATAAATCACTCATTATGACAGGGATTTGCTGCCACCTGCTGGCAGTTTTAGAGTCAGCTCTATATTCATTCATTTTCCTTCGGCTTAGTCCCTTTATTCATCAGGGGTCGCCACGGCGGAATGAACCGCCAACTTATCCAGCATATGTTTTACACATTCCAGCTGCAACCCAGTACTGGGAAACACTCATACACACTCATACTGTACACTACAGCCAATTTAGTTCCCAGAGAAAACCCACGCCAAAACGGGAAGAACATGCAAACTCCACACAGAAATGCCAACTGACCCAGCTGGGACTCAAACCAGCGACCTTCTTGCTGTGAGGCGACAGTGCTAGCCACTGAGCCACCGCGTCGCCCCTCTATGTACATGTAAAAAGATATTTATATATACACATCCCCGAAATGAGCTAGCATCTTCTTTTAAAAGTTTTCTAGTCAATCATATAGTGTAATTGTAATGTATTTGAGTAAACTAAAGGCCTGTGCAAACCGGGATGAATCTTGCTTTCGTTTATCACCTCGTGACTAAAAAAAAGTGCGCCAAAATGCATACCAAAACATCAGACAGAAAAGCATATTAAAAAAATGCATCAGGCTGATCCACTGTGAATATTTAGATCGTATGGTATTGTTGGGAAAAAAGCTATACCAGTGATATTGTTTCTCCGTGACATTATCATTACAAATGTAGTGTGGACTGGTATTAAGAAGTCTGTTTATTTATCATTGACGTTATTGCCCTTGGTGTAGAATGACCTTGCTGTAACTACTGTGTGAGTATATTTAGAAATAAGTTTATGTGAGAATGCAGATGTAGAACAGTCTACCCCAGTTCTTGGCATTCAAGCTTTTACATCCTGAAATTAAAAGAGCCATATAATGAAAATCTGGATATACCTTGGCATAGCTAGATATTGAGAGTTCAGCACGTGGAAATGACATACAGTGAGTCTCAAACATTCTCAAAATCCAGCGAGTGTAAAATCCAGGTTTAAAAAAACCAGGCCAATCAGAACAAAACACATGGGATCATTAATATGCACATCCCAGGTAGCGTTTGATTGGCCACAAAGTTTCCTAGTGAGATTACAACAATGATAATTTTTTGTCCCTTATTTTTAAGCTATCTAAGCTTGTATTAAACATACTATGCATGTGGGACTCTTATTTTGAAAATGGGAGAAGCAGGAAGACTTTAAAAAGGAGCAGGTTTGTGAAGGAGGCAGCCATGCATGATCACAGAGCCCAGCAGGCACACAATGTTATTAGACATTTATATTAGGTTAGATTTAGGTCGTGACGCCAGGTGACCAAAATGCGATGTCTAGCCAGCGTCTAAGGACAACGTTATTTTGACATCCAATAACGACATCAAATGATGTTGATATTTGGTTGATTTTAGGTTGTGTTGGAAAGTGACCAAAGTCCAAAGTATTGACCTCAAATACTGACATTTATTCGTCAGGTATGGCAACCAAAATCCAACGTCTGATTGACGTCATAGTGGTAACGTCCACACAACATCAAACTGCAACATCATAAGACGTTTATATTTGGTTGATGTTAGGTTGGACATTGACGTCGGCCTGACGTTGGGTTCTGACGACAACCCAATTTTCATTTCCAAACAAAATGCAACGTCCCACGACGTTCAATCTGACGTCATGTTAACGTCCTGTGCCTGCTGGGAGTGTTCACAACTTGTCAGAAGGCAAAATTTGGAAATATACAGGTTATAAATGTATTCGGTGCCACCTTGAAGAGGCAAGAGATCTTTTTTAATGTATCTTTAATGTGTATATTGCCACATGTTTGTAACGAGGCAACAGGCACATGTAAACTGCTGAGTATAAGTGTGTAATTCATGTTTATGCATCGTGTCATATCACTTAGCTCTTACTTTGATTTGTATGTAGTAAAAGGATGCGAATACACTTTATTAAACTCATCTGTTTATGCAGAGGTTGATATCAATTCCTTCCTGTGTTTTCATATATACGTTAACGCTTCAAAGTACAACTCTAAATACACCTCTGTTGGTTCCTTATGTCAAATATAATTATTATATAGTCTATATTTCATTAACAATACAACTCAGGAGCAAACTAGGTTATTCTGGTGGCTTAAAAATATCTCGCTCACTCCTTCTAGCTAAAATAAACCTCTCCACCACTTCAGTTGAAAAGATTAACAAGGCAAATAAAGTATAATTACTTTGCACATGTATTTCAGAGTACATCATGCTATGTGTGTGTGTGTGTGTGTGTGTTTTACTGAGTTTTTCATTCTTGGGGTAATTCCTGTGGTTATAAATGAGCATATAAAACTGTTCTGGAGGCTAAACTTACCTACTCCAAACACCTACTATGTAGATATCAGTGGCACCTTTAAACCAGTGTTCCTGAAGGCACACCAACAGTACACATTTTCAACCTCTCCCTAATCAAACACACCTGAACATCAACTCATCAGAACATTAGAGGAGACTCCAAAACCTGAAATGAATGGGTCAGATAAGGGAGACATCCAAAATATGTACTGTTGGTGTGCCTACAGGAACAGGGTTGGGAAACACTGCTTTAAACATCTCCAGCCTCCTATTTGGCACTGAGATCCACTATTAGATGCTGATACGCCATGGTCTTCCCTTTAAAACTGGCCGCCAGCAGAATATCCTTATTGTCCACTGAGACCATGGCGAATCCTCGAGGTGCCAGCATGTTGAGCTCCTGGAAGGGCAGGAACCGCTGAGTGAGCTCGTCCCACAGGTAAATCCGGGAGAAGGAATAATCGCTTCCCAGCAGGAGGTAAAGCCTCACTCCAACGCTGAAGGGATACACGGCCATTGAGCCCCGAGACGGCAGGGTTTGGATCTCCACAAAGCGTTGGTTGTCCCAGCGCAGGATCTTGGAGTCTCCAATGAAGCGTGTGAGGCACAAATACAGCACTTTCCGTACCCAGAAGTGCTTGACCATCTGAACGTCGCCCGAATCGGTGATCTGAGAGTGGAAAATGAACTGGCGTTGGCTGCGGTTCCACTGGTAAACCACCGGGGGCTGCGAGGCGCTGGACAGGATGAGGCGAGGTTTACCATCTACCTCGAGGAAATCAATGTGAGTGTCTCTGTGCCAGGGATGGAGAGACTGGTACGAGTAAAATCCATTGCTGTTCCAGCGGTACAGGCTGGTAGAACCGGCTTTGGAGCTGTCGACTACCGCAAAATACCAGTCTCCTTCAATCTGGAAAGTCTCGATGAAGTTGGGTTTACGGACACGGGTGGTGTCGATGTCCTGGATTTTGACAAAACGCAATGGACCATCCTCCCATCTGACAACAACAACGTGATTTCACAGTAGTTAGTGATGATATTGACACATATAAATGTGTTACATCAAACTTAAAGGAATAGTTGACCAAAAATAAACATTAACTCACCATTTACTCTCTCTCATCAAACCTTTATGAATTTCTTTCTACAGTTGAACACAAAAGAAGATATTTGGAAGAATGCTGGAAACCTGTAACCAATGACTTCCATAGTAGGACAAATAAATACTGTGGAAATCAATGGTTACAGGTTTTCAGCATTCTTTAGTATATCTTCTTTTGTGTTCAGCATAAGAAAGAATCTCTTAAAGTTTTTAAACAAGTAAGGGCTGAGTAAATAATGACAGAGTTCAAATTTTTGTGTGATCTATCCCTTTAACTAGTATGGTCCCACATGTGGGTTTGTTATTTCTGTGCCGCTAGGAGTCTTATATTTGGGATTTAGAATGCACTGAATGTAAAACGTAACTTTTCAGTGAAATTTTTAAAGGGATAGTCCACAAAAAATTAAACTGTACTCACCATTTGCTCACCCTTTACAGGTTCCAAACCTTTATGAGTTTCATTTTCTTTTTAACTTCATTCATTCATTTTCTTTTCGGCTTAGTCCCTTTATTCATCAGGGGTCGCCACAGCGGAATGAACCCCCAACTTATCCAGCATATGTTTTACACAGCGGATGCCCTTCCAGCTGCAACCCAGTACTGGGAAACACCCATTCACACTCAGACACACTCATACACCTGTACTGCATGTCTTTGGACTTGTGGGGAAACCGGGGTACCCGAAGGAAACCCATGCAAACACGGGGAGAACATGCAAACTCCACACAGAAACGCCAACTGGCACAGCCGGGGCTCGAACCAGCAACCTTCTTGCTGTGAGGCAACTGTGCTACCCACTGCGTCACCGTGTCGCCGTCTTTTTAACTTTTAAACACAAAAGGTAATTTGAAGGAAGTTGCAAAATAGTAGCCATTGTCATCCATAGTAGGTAAAACTACAGATTACTGACATTCTTCAAACTATCTTCTTTTGAGTTCAGCACAGATAACAGGTTTAAAACAAGTAGGTGAGAAAATGATGACAAATTAGTTGTAGGTGAATCGTTTTGAAGTGTTTTTAAAAGTAACTTAACTTTAATGTAGTGTGTAATGTAAGAACTACAAAGCTTTAAAGATAAAAGTGGTATTGTATATATAAAAGTGGTATATATATATGAATTGAACATACTTGTAAATGTGGGATCCTCCAAAGAGCTGCGCCACAACCATGTAGAGAGTGTTGTTGATAACCACAGGTTTACAGTAGACGGCAGAACGAGCTGAAACGCACATACATTAGCATCTGACATCTGTATACATTTTGACTGAACATGTAATGCAAATGAGTCTTGATGCACTTTCATTATTGATCCTTAATGCTGTTGTTGTTCATGTGAAATCTAAAACTCCACAGCAGTGGTTTCTAACATCTACAATAGCTATGTTTCCATCCAAAAATGCAAATTAACTTTATGCGCAAAACTGGAATATCGCATAAAAGACGTGCGAATCAAGCAGCGTTTCCATCCAACGAGTCAAAGAGAACAAAATCGTCACTTCCTGATTAAATGGCGCCAAATATCAACAGTAAAAACGGAATTTGCTGCGGTCGGAGAAGCTGCGTGAATCTTTTCTTCATTTAATAAATGAATTGCGCCTCAGAAGGCAATGCTGACACGCAGTGAACGCGTGGTGGCGTTTGAAGGCGTGAGACGTGGAGCAATTTGTATTACAAGGACTTACATGTGATGTTGTAATGTGTCTTGAAAAGCATGTTGACGTGATCCCAAATGAACACGGTGCAGATTCCAGTGTTGGGCTGAGCGAAAACCACATACTGGTCATCGTGAAACTCGTACGACTCCACAGACAGAGACTGGAACGAGTAGGTCTCGTATACTGCAAAATCTGCAATACAAGAATGATTCACAGTCAGTGTAAATGTCACTTTGATAAACTATATTCATTCATTTTCCTTCGGCTTACTGTGCGTTCACACCGAAAGCAGCGAGAGCGTCAAAGTAGCCGGAAGTCATTCATTTTCAATGGGAGTCGGCGGCGAGGAGCAGAGTGGCGCGTCTTCGCCGGCGTGGGCGTCGAGGAGAGTTGAAATCAAGTCAACTTTATGGTAATGAGCAATGACGCGGTTCGGCGGGAAGCAATCAGAATGTAGAAGTCCACCGCTTGAGAGGAGTCCTGTGAACTTTGGTTCCGACCACAGTTGTTCCCAAGGGTTTAATTATTGCGGTCGCCGGATTTCCAATTATTTACGATGTTTTCTTACAGGGATATAAATTTAAAAAAAGTTACTGCCGAGTTACTGATGTGCATTAATGTTATATATGTTTTTTTTTTCTTTAAAAAAGTGGGAATCTCATGCAACAATACAAAACAGTATTGCTGCTTCAGAATATTTCAGACAAGATCTTCCACAGTTAAATGAATTTGATAAAAAGTGCGCAACATTTTCACACTAGAAAGCATGTTTTTATGTGGGAATATAACTGATTTGTGGATATGCTGCAACGGCTCCTTTAAATACGAGCTCTTGCCGGCGAAGTTGTAAAGGCAGACAGCGTTGTTGCCAGGGCGGCCAGAGTAAACTTTGACGCTCTCGCCGCCTCTGGTGTGAACGCAGTTAGTCTCTGATTTATCAGTGGGTCACCATAGAGGAATGAACCGCCAACTATTCCAGCATATGTTTTACGCAGCAGATGCCCTTCCAGCTGCAACCCAGTACTGGGAAACACCCATACACTCTCGCATTCACACTTACACTCATACACTACGGCCAATTTAGATAATCTACTTCACCTATAGCGCATGTGTTTGGACTGTAGGGGAGCACCCGGAGGAAACCCACGCCAACACGGGGAGAACATGCAAACTCCACACAGAAATGCCAACTGACCCAGCCGGGACTAAAACCAGCGACCTTCTTGCTGTGAGGCGACAGTGCTAACCACTGAGCCACCGTGCCGCCCAGTGTGAGATTTTTCCAGACTAAAATTGTGTCCCAGTCCAACCTTTCACTCAGAGGTGTTATTTATTTTTAGCTAAATGGGTCATATGTAGTGTGTTTTTCAATTCTTCATGTAATAAATGTATTGTTCATTGTTTGTTCATGTTAGTAAATGCATTTACTAACATTAACTAATACAGTGTTTCTCAACCACGTTCCTGGAGGCCCACCAGCTCTGCACATTTCCTTGTCTCCTTAACCAAACACACCTGATTCAGATCATCAGCTCATAATGGGTGTGACAGACAAAGGAGACATCAAAAACATGCAGTGTTGGTGGTCCTTCAGGAGCGTGGTTGAGAAACACTGAACTAACACAACCTTCTTGTAAAGTGTTGTACTGTTGAAATGATGCATGCGTAGACGAGAATCTGGAAAAAACATGTTATGAGTGGTCTGACCTGCGCTGATGCAGTTGAAGTCTCGCGGCGTGAGCTCATGGATGCGTCGGCCCTGGAACTCAAACGGACTGGCGCAGTAAATGGGTGGAACAGACGTGTTGGTTTTCTCCATCCAGTCAACCAGCCATTTGATCTTACAGTCACAACGAAATGAGTTCCCGCGCAGGTCTCTGCAAAGAGCAAACCGAGAAAGAACAAAACTCACAACATAATAGGGGTGAATCCAATTGACTGGAATTCACCCTAATTAAAATACATACAGTTGAAGTCAGAATTATTATCCCTCCTGTATATCTTTTTCCACAATTTCTGTTTTCAACACATTTCTAAACATAATAGTTTTAATAACTCATTTCTAATCACTGATTTCTTTTATCTTTGTCATGATGACGGTACATAATATTTGACTAGATATTCTTCAAGACACTAGTATTCAGTTTAAAGTGACATTTAAAGGCTTAACTAGGTTAATTAGGATAATTAGGCAAGTCATTGTATAACAGTGGTTTGTTCTGTAGACAATCAGAAAACAAATATTGCTGAAGGGGGCTAATAATATTGACCTTAAAATGGTTTTAAAAAATTAAAAACTGCTTTTATTCCAGCCGAAATAAAACAAATAAGACTTTCTCCAGAAGAAAAAATATTATAGGAAATACTGTGAAAAATTCCTGAATCTCTTAAACATCATTTGGGAAATAATTGAAAAAGAAGAAAAAAAATCACATATGGCGAATAATTTTGACTTCAACTGTACATTTCCCTCTGTTTGAAAGATTAATTCTGATCTGTGAAGTACAGTTTTAAGGTGTCAAAAAAAATCTGTTAATAAACAGTTTCTGTGTTTATTGAATCAGAATCGGTTTTATTGCCAAGTGTGCTTACACACACAAGGAATTTGTTTTGGCTACAGAAGCTTCCAGTGTACATAGTGACAACACAAAATAAATATGAGAAAAATACGACACACATTAAACAGAGATGCAGTTAGACAAAAGAGCTCTGGATGATGAATTGTTTGTACAGATTTGTTATAAATATACAAGTTATAAGGTGCTGTGTACAAATGCGTATGGAGGAGTATTGCATTGTATACTGTTATAAGATAAGGTGCTGTGTACAAATGCGTATGGAGAAAGTATTGCATTGTATACTGTTATAAGATAAGGTGCTGTGTACAAATGCGTATGGAGGAGTATTGCATTGTATACTGTTATAAGATAAGGTGCTGTGTACAAATGCGTATGGAGAAAGTATTGCATTGTATATTGTTATAAGGTGCTGTATACAAGTGCGTATGAAAAAGTATTGCACATGTTTATTGCACAGTAGTGGAATAATTAACTGTTCATGAGGTAGATGGCCTGAGGAAAGAAACTTTTCCTGTGTCTGGCTGTTTTTGTGCTCGGTGCTCTGTAGCACCGACTAGACGGTAACAGTTCAAACAGAAAGTGTGCTTAACTAGTTTAATTAGATTATTTA
>CAIGQV010019087.1:5176592-5197373 GCA_903798115.1 Danio jaintianensis
TTCCTCCGGGTGCTCCGGTTTCCCCCACAGTCCAAAGACATGCGCTATAGGTGAATTGGCTGTAGTATATGAGGGTGTGTGAGTGTGTATGAGTGTTTTCCAGTACTGGGTTGTAAATAAACACATACAGGTCTGTGAGGATGTCTAGGTGCTTGAAGAGCTCTCTGGGAAGAACCTGCAGGTTGTTATTGGACAGAGACCTGACATAAAGAAAAAAAATGAAATTAGAGAGAAACACAATATCAGTGTTCAAATTGTCAAAGCTTTTGGGGCTCCACCGATCACCGCTGTTCCACAATTGCATTTGTACTGAATTTATTATTAGAAATTTTTCACCATGCAAAGTTATTCCATCATTTTGAACATACTGTTAAACCTACTGTTCAAAGTCCTCCTAGATCATTTGTTCAGAGAACCCCAAATGATGTATACTGAAGCTGTAATACTAATGTTGTCCACTAGAGAGCCCCAAAAATCAAAAACAAAATCTAATCTCATAGTTTAAAGCAGCGACAAGCATAGTCATTTTGAGGGACAGGGGCACAAGTGGAAAAATGGACTTCTTACATGACTTTATTTATGTTTCTAAACAGAAAATTAACTATATTAAAGGGACAGTTAAGTCAAAATGAACATTTACTCACCATTTACTGTCCCTCAAGTGGTAACAAACCTTTATGAGCTTTTTTTTCTGTCCAACCCAAAAGAAGATATTTTTAAGCATGTTGGAATCCGGTAGACATTGACATTCATAGATGTTAAAAAAATATTGTATGGAGGTCAATAGCTACCAATAACCAACATATATACATACATATATATATATATATATACATATACATACACACACATATACTCACTCACCGGCCATTAGGTACACCTGTCCAACTGCTCGTTCACGCAAATTTCTAATCAGCCAATCACATGGCAGCAACTCAATGCATTTAGGCATGTAGACATGGTCAAGACGATCTGCTGCAGTTCAAAGCGAGCATCAGAATGGGGAAGAAAGGTGATTTAAGTGACTTTGAACGTCATGGCATGGTCTGAGTATGCCAGACGGGCTGGTCTGAGTATTTCAGAAACTGCTGATCTACTGGGAGTTTTTCACTTCCAGCAGGATAACGTGCCATGTCATAAAGCGCGAATCATCTCAGACTGGTTTCTTGAACATGACAATGAGTTCACTGTACTCAAATGGCCTCCACAGTCACCAGATCTCGATCAAATAGAGCACCTTTGGGATGTGGTGGAATGGGAGATTCGCATCATGGATGTGCAGCCAACAAATAGCAACAATAGCAGCAACTGCGTGATGCTATCATGTCAATATGGACCAAAATCTCTGAGGAATATTTCCAGTACCTTGTTGAATCTATGCCACAAAGGATTAAGGCAGTTCTGAAGGCAACCCGGTACTAGTCAGGTGTACCTAATAAAGTGGCCGGTGAGTGTATAAATGTGTTTTATTTTTATTCTTTTCACCAAATGGAAAAAACAGGTTTGGAACAAGTGAAGAGTGAGTAATTGATGACATCATTTAAATTTTTGTAAGAACTGTCCCTTTAAAACAACTCTGACTTGTCGATTTATTTGAATTCCCTCACACTTACCCAATTGTTTCATGTTGTTTACTTTTTCAACAGTTGTCTACAAAATAATCTGTTTGCCATCTTCACATATGACCATGGTCTTCTTTAAAATTCACTAACGTTATCACAAGAACAGGCCACAACAAAGGAATCTAAGCCACAATGCACAAAAGCACATAATTTGCTGTAAAACTAACCCTTTCAATCTGCTTCATGAGACATGCGTTAACCCCTGGCAGCATTTTCTTTTCCCAATATCAATTTTTGTAATGAATGCACAGACTCTAAGTTCCCATTGTAGTTTCTGTCCTCACCAACAAGTTGGAACATTTCTTCATATGGTGTGGGAATGTGAGAAGGTCTATGAGTTTTTGGAGAAAATTTCATCAATACTGTCTGAAATGATAGGAAAATGTGTACCAGTGTAACCAGCTGTGCACCTTATAAATGATGATTCCAACTTAGGATTTACAGAGCGACAAAGAAAGATCTGGTTGGCAGGACTAACATCTGCTAAAAAAATAGCTTCCTCCACATTCTCCATCTGTATGGCATTGGCTATCTCAGTTTTATGATATAATAATGTTAGAACTTTCAACAGCCAGAATAAATAAAGCTAGGGCCTCAACTCTTGAGGCATGGAAAGCAAATTTACAGAAAGGCTTATAAATGGCAGAAAATAATGTGCCACAACCTGAATCTCTGGTGACCCGTATTGCAGTCCATTTCCCCTAACATTTGAGCGCTGTTGAGCACGTTCTTAAACAGTGCTGATTTGCCGTTGTGTACACGTGCTCAACAGAAATGACTGTGATTGGCCGTGAAGGTCATCAGTTCACCGAACTCACTGCTGTTTACTGAGTGTAAACACAGATACAGGGACACTGGTTACACTCAGTAAACAGCGCTGTTTAGTAACGTGCTCAGTAGCGCTCAAATGTTAGTGAGAAATGGCCTTTTTTTCAAACTTCAGTATCGATTGGTACCGAATTCCAGTATCGTGCAACCCTATCAGAAAGTGAATTTACTTTTTGTTCTATTGTAAATGACATCTGGAGGATTTTGTATGGCCTCTCATGTGGAAAGATTAAAAAAAAATGTATCCCCCCCACCTCCCCCAAAAAATGAATGCACAGATTGCTGATTCCTGCATAAGAATAAGAAATACGTACAGATGCGTCAAAGACTTGAGTCCTCTGAACGTGTGCTTTGACAGCGCTTGGATGTCGTTGTTCTCGATGAATCTATGAGGAAGCAGAGCGAGAAAAGAGCATGGGAATTAAACGAACCATATAAAGCATGTAAATGAGTCTGAGCAACAACTCATTAGTCAGACAGCCACAAAATGAAACATTTGCAGATGAAGATACTTGAGGGCCATGAAAAGATTTAGGTGATTTGTGCCAGTTGAGATGGAAAGATAAAAAGATTAGGACAGGGATATTAATCAAATGGCATTTTCTCTATTTACTGTAATAAACTGAGAATGTGAAGGGACGCAGCCGGTTCCCTGATGGATTTGAGTCTTAGTGTTCAGGAAAATGAAGCCTGCCGCATTGTCCGCGTTAAAGCTCTTAGCTTAATGACACTGAGGTTGTGGGCGTTTTCATTAATGCTAAAAGCTTTCTGCAAATTGCAAGGCCTTCCCCTCGCTCTCTTTTATCTCATTCACTCTCTTTCTGCAGTCAACGATCTGCCAGCGCTTTCGTCTGGAAGACAACGCCAGCTGAATCTTAAGAAGCCATAGAAAACACACAACCTGCATGATGATCAGAGACTGATTCAGTAAAGTCTATTCGATATCTATATATAAAGATAGTGTTTGCATTTGTCTTAGTGTCTGTGAAAAAAGTAGAGTTGCATCTCAAATGACACACTATGCACTTACACTATACGTATGCACTCATACACTTAACAGTGTAGTGTTTAGCGTCATCCCAAATGGAACACTAATGTTTTTTTACTAAATGGAAATTCAACCCATTTCCCAGGCGACGTTTAATGGTTGCTAAATTAGGGAAATAAATACCAAACTACCAAATAGTACCTATCATGAGTACAACCGTATTCACCATCAGGAGGCGGCATAATCACTTACATGGGAGAATTTTGCTTTTACAATCCAAAATAAATAATATAACCCAACCTCAGTGTCTGACTGCTAATCAATTATTTGACTAGATTAGCTGAATTAATTAATCGGTAAAAGCAATTAAACAACCAGTATTCAAGGAGTTTTAAAGGTGAGAGAAAGTATATAGGTCTTTAAAACTAACTTAACAAAGTGATTAAAACATGACATATAACCCCTTAAAGGGATAATCTTCAAAAACCTCATCATTTATTATCCCTCATGTGGTTTAAAACCTTTATGAGTTTCTTTCTACTGTTAAACACAAAAAGAAGATACTTTGAAGAATGCTGGAACCCATCAAATTTCTTCTAAAATACCTTCTTTTTGATTTTAAACCTTTTTGGTGAACTATTCCTTTAAGAGGTGTCACTATTAGCACATCTGCTATATATTATATAACGAAGTGTTTGCAAGTTGGCAAGAAACTAGTTCGAATGCTCACTGTTGTTAAGGAATGTGTTTGGCATCAACCAAAAGACCTTTCAATATTATGTATGGGAAAGTATCATCTGTTTCACTTATGGACAAAACCACAAAATCTTCGCTGAATCGATATGTATTTGGCACATCCTCCAACACGAGGCATTGTGGAATGCAAAGAGCAGAATAAAAAGTAATCAACTGCTACGCTGACAATAGAGAGACAGACAAAAAGACTGGAAGAAAGGGAAATCAATCAAAATAAGTCAAATGTGGCTCTGCAAATGATCCCTGACCTCTTTTAAGGATTCACTTTCAAACTAGAATTCTGCTATGAGAAATAATTTGTATGAACATTAATATACAAATAGCAAAACTTTCACACAAATCTGAGGAAGATGCTCTGAAAAATATTCTAGTTGTGCTCTGTTATTTTAGAAGAACAATCTGCTTTAGGCAAAAACCATTGGTGCGTCAAATTTGCATACTATCCGTCCTAAATAGTATTCGAAAATAGAATTAGTGCTTCCCAAAACATAGTATGTTGATATGAGTACTCCAAAGAAATTCAAAGTGCAGATCCATGGTTATTATACTAATTAATACACATTAAAGCTCTTTAACCTTATTAATAGGCTACTGAGTGGCTGATGTTGTCGGTTTTCACAGGTCTGACTTTCATTTTCAAACTGTCTGCTAGTTATTTTATTTTCATGATCTGAGGTAAAGTATCTGCTGCTGCTTTCAGTTGTATGGCAATACACGTCATGTAAAATGGTACTTAAACTCACATTGGGAGCATTTAACACTAAATAAAGCCCATAATCAGTACCTGAGGGGATCTTTGTCATAGTAGTTTATGCTGTTTTTCTGCCGTGACGTCATGGAAATAGAAAGCATTTCTAAAATAGAAATTGTGTTTGTCGCCGTCGCAGATAGTTAGGACTAAAACCCTTTTAACATGGGAAAGATAGCTTTTATTGCGTGTTGTTAGGACATGGTGTGATGCACTGTCAAGAGCATGCCAAAGCTACAGATGGCAATATAAGCCTAAGCGTAAAGCCATGCTGGCCAATCAGAAGCCTGAAAAATAATTAACTTTAATTTTGAGTCACCTGATACTGCGTTTGCATGTGGACAAACGGCCAAGCTGCATAGAAAAAGCTGCGGTTTAAAAAAAAACACGTTTGTTGACAGGGCCTGAGCGTAACTCAATAAATCTCCCTTAAAATGCAGCAGAAGACATTCTGAGACAAATAATACGTCCATCTGTTGGACAGATCATCAATTCACCGACCCACTCATCTGTCTTTCAGGTCAGCCATTGATTAGGCCATCTCTCTCTCTCTCTCCATTCATTCCTCCATCCAGAAAACATACTTACAAATACTGCAGGTGTCCAAGACCAGAAAAAGCATCATCAGAGATCCCAGAGAAAGTGTTTGAGTTCAACAGCCTGTGGAGAATGAAAAGAGAGATATACAGTTGAAGTAAGAATTATTAACCCTCCTGAATTATTAGAAAAAATATTATAGGAAATACTGTGAACAATTCCTTGCTCTGTTAAACATCATTTGGGAAATATTTGAAAAAGAAATTCACAGAAGGGGTAATAATTTTGACTTCAACTGTATAAGTGTTTGCGCTTTCATTGAGATATTCAGCCCTCCTGTGAAATCTTTATTATTTTTCAAATATTTACCAAAGTGATGTTTCACAGTATTTTCTATAATATTTGTTATTTGGAGAAAGTTTTATTTCTTTTAGTTTCGCTGGAATTAAAAAAGAAAAATATTGGTAAAAACTGCAGTGGTCAATATTATTAGCCCCCTTTCTGGATTTCATCCAATCGCTCCATATCTCTAGAAATTTTTTTTTGCACATTTCTGAGTAGAGATGTGCGGATCAGCTGAAATGTCACCCGAATCCGCGGCTTCATACTAATCATCCACCCGCCTGCACATATAATTTTATGTGATACATATATCCGCACCCGATCATCACTTTAATAATTCTAATTCTTTGTTTTAAGCATGATGATAGGTCAGCGTGGATCGTTCGTTATTAACAGCAGATTCAGCGAGCTAATCTGCGCATCCCTTGCCAGAGACAACATGGAAGGGGCGTAGCTGTATATCAAGCCAGCACAGGTCTACACATGCATCCACGTAACTTCCAGTGGTATTTTTTGCTGTCCTGACGAATGTAAGAACTTAAAGTGCTTGTCTGACTTTGACTTGACCGGCCTTTTGATTTAGCACACACATGATGTTTCATATTTGAGGTACCGGTCTTGTGGCTTTCATATAAAAACGCTTTACAGCCGTTGCATAGCCTATAACATACCCAGCAGTTGATTCAACCTCATTAACCTTTGCTAAAACCAGGGTTCATACACATTTTTACTACTAAAATTCTATGACTTTTCCAAGACTTAGGTAAATTTTCATGACCTAATGTTTCATGCAATGTCTACATATGCGTGGTAAAAAACAATACATGTTAAAATTTATTACAGCATATCGTAAAACTAATTCAAAGACAACAATCTACAATCTATTTAGTTTCATATTATATTTATCTATGTAAAGTTGATTTAGATGAATAATGTGAGAGTATGTGATTGGCCAAGGACAGAAACGAGGTAAAGACAACTAACCTATATTCAAGTATACAGATATCTGTTTTCCATGACTTTTCCAAAACTTTGTGGGTTTTTCTGATTTTCCAAAACTTTTCCAGGCCTGGAAAATGCCATGTCAAAACTCCATGACTTTTCCAGGTTTTCCATGACTGTATGAACCCTGTAAAATGCTCCCATGCGGCACTTTTCTTTCCTTCCTTTTGTTTTATTTTTAATTCTCCCTTTTTAAGTTTCTCTCGGATCGGTTTCGCCTCCATTTCTGCTTTAACAAATGTGTTTAAAAAATACAATGCAAAAATCATTAATAATTAAACTCATCCACCTGCTACCCACCCAGAAATTAATCATAATGTATTTTTTTATTACCCAACCTACCTGCGGATTATCCACAGCGCCCGCAGATATAACCGCCATCCGCGCATCACTATTTCTGAGTGTGCCTTACACAAGTGAGTGGGCTTGACAAACCACCTGTAGAAACACTCTTCTCTCCATACGGACCGGACACTTTACTTAAACTCTATCTTACTCAATAAGGAAAACAACTTGTGAATGTACTACAAATCATGTTGCACTACTTGTTTTCTTAAACCTTAAATACCTCTTTTGCACAATATTGTTTTGTCTTATGTAAAAGTACTTGTACGGTTGGTCTTAGGTTATGTGTATAGTTAAGTATTTATAGTATATGTATAGTTGGTATAGTTAGATTACCGCGGTATGTCAGTTATGTATAGGTTTAAAATAGCTCTTACGTCCAGTGTTGTGTTTATATTTATGATCATGTTTATTTATGTAGCACCATGGTCCTGCAAGACACGGCATTTCTTTCCACTGTATGTCCACACATGTAGCAGAATGACAATAAATCTTCAACTTGAATTTAAGATTTTTTTTCAATTGGCTACAGAACAAACCAATGTTGTCCAATTAACCTAACTTGCCTAATTTGTTCAGTAGTCAATCAGATTTTTTTTAAGGGGGCTAATAATATTGATCTTAAAATTTGTATTTTTTTAAATCCAAAAACTGCTTTCATTCCAGCCAAACTAAAACAAATAAGTCTTTCTCCAGAATAAAACAAATATGACTGGAAAATCTGTGAAAAATCTCTTGGGAAATGTATAAAAAGAATAAAAATTACAGGAGGCTAGTAATTTTGACTTCAACCGTATGCATGTTCATATATAATATTTCAGTACGAGTTCAAAAGCAGCATCGCTTTGCTTGAAAGATCACCTTATAAATGGAGTATGACTACCTTTGAAATTTATGAAGCCACAATTAATCCTGTGGCTGAAAGCACATCTTGCCTTTTGGTCTCGAATATCAGATCGGACCACAGAGCTTCACAACATCTGACTGCTATATGCTAATTATTCCAGCAAGGAACGGAACGTACAGATTTTTGTGCTGACAGCAGATTTGTGTCTATGCACACAAACAACATTGCATTTACATATTCAAATATAGTTTAACCCCTTAACTGTCACCTCCATTTTTTGAACATGATATGCTCAGCTTTAAATGAATGCCAATCTTCAACCCTTTGGTGCACAGATTTAAGCTTGGTTTCATTTTAAAGAAAACAAATGTCAGATGGGAGCTAAATGAAAAAGTTCAAAAAGTTGAATTAAAAAGAAAAGTTATGCGCCTTTTTGTTCATGAAAATAATAAAACAATAAATGTAGATTTTAAATATATTACATAAAATATGTATTTTACAAAACCAGTTTTTGCCTAAACTTGACAGAAAATCAAAAAGTTAAATATTTAAACAATTTATATTCTAAATTTGAAGTTGATATCTCAAAAAAATGAGCTTTCAGTAAGATTTTGTTTGGCCGCAGTACCAAACATGACCACTAGATGACATTCAGTTTCCATTAGTGACCATACAAGAGCGCCCTCTATGTTTTGAGGAATATGAATCGTATTTTTTCATACTTTTGACAATATTTGTAAAGTAGACATAAAATTCTAAAGTAGTATGGGACGTTTGGTGGTATTTGATTTGAATTTAGCCTCTAAAAGACATCTAAAAACATTTTTAAAAATGTACATGTGGATTGCTGTAGCAAAGTAATGCTTTAGGGAGTATCCATGTTACAAATTAATAAATAACTATTGCTCAATAACATCTCACTAAAAGCATTCAGCAGATATGGAAACTAGAAATGTTGAGCTATTACATGATGTAAAATTTAGCATGATTGTTTTAAGTTTAGACTACAATATTATGGTTTAAATATACAACCGTAAATAATCCCACAGGTTGTAGGGTGACAGTAAATGTAGTTTAATCTATTGCTCTACTTGCATATATAAAAAACAGTGATTAAATATTTATTAAGAAGTCTTAGACTTTTCAACGGATATATAGTTTGTCATTAGATTAGGATTTAATAAAAAAAAAAGTGATGTAAACTTAATGTGAAAGTTAAGAGGTTGATTTTACATTTAAAGAATCGCATTGCAGTAAATATAGAAAGCACTGCATATCTGATTTCATTTGTTTACTGATTCGGTGTCATGCTGTCACATGAAAACAAACTTCTCTGTTGTGTCTTTCTGGCAGGCAGGAGGAGGACAGAAAAACTGTTGTTGTTGTTGTGTGTGTGTGGGCAGTCTGTAAATGGAGGGTCTGTCACTGATACACATCACACTACAGCTCAGACACACACACAGACAGACAGTTCTCGCGGCTTTTCACACATTTTCCAACACGCAGGCGATAATAAGAGAACGCGGAGGAGGATTATTGTGCTTATCTAGTACTTACAGGAACTGCAGCAGGTGCATGTGGGAAAAAGCTCCTTCAGGAATCTCTGTGAAGGCGGTGTTCACCATAGTCCTGATTTTAAAAAAAGGCAGAAAGCACCAACATTATTATCAAAAATATAGATTCTGTTACTCAGGGAAATGTCTTAATACCTGAAAAGCTCATGTTAGAAGGTCTTTAAAATCTTGCCCAGAGTGAACCTTTAAAAATAATACATTATTGAATTTTTGTGTAGTTAGTTACTTGGCCAAAATTTTACCAAAAAATACCATTTTATCACACTTAAGTGGTTCTAAACTTTTCCATTGAACACAAAACTAGATGTTCTGAAGAATGTTGGAAAAACACAGCCATTGACATCCATAGTAGGAACAAGAAATACCATGGAAGTCAATGGTGGTTTTTATCCAGCATTCTTTAGTATATTTTATTTTGTGTTTAACAGATTAAATTAACCCAAACTTGGAACAAGTGAAGGATGAGTAAATGACTACAGAATGTTCATTTTTGGGTAAACTATCCCTTTAAATAAGGCCACCATCAAGTATGTCCTTACTGGGGTCTCTATAGTTACCTCACTATAAATATATTCATGTTTTCTTTCCAATTTTACTGCAAGATGGAATGAAAAGTGAAACGTTCCTAATTTTGTTTTGGATGTCTTCAACTATAGTTTTACATCCGTCTAAAGGCCTACTCTGCTCTGATTGGTCAGAACAGGCCCAGTCTACTGTGATTGGTTAAACCACTGACAGTGTTTTTCACACCAAATGCTCAGTACCATATCTGAATTTCTGTTGCAAACTCACAGCAATCTTCGTAGCTTTTTGATTTAGTTTTAATTCGTATGATCTCATTTGTGCATTTTAGTATAATTTGCTCATCCCCCAATGAGGGTTGGGTTAAGGGGTGGGGTTTTAAAAATCTAATGTTTTTATATGAATGAAATCATATGGATTAGCCACTTTTCTGACAATAAAAAAACTTTGTTTCCCACTCTGAGCACTTTTTGATGCACACTTTTTTTAAATTAAAGTCAACTAATCGCTTTAAAAGCAACGGGTTTACTCACTTTTTAAAATAAAATCAACTAATCGCTTTAAAAGCAACGGGTTTACTCACTTTTTAAAGTAAAGTCAACTAATCGCTTTGAAAGCAACGGGTTTACTCACTTTTTAAAGTAAAGTCAACTAATCGCTTTGAAAGCAACGGGTTTACTCACTTTTTAAAATAAAATCAACTAATCGCTTTAAAAGCAACGGGTTTACTCACTTTTTAAAGTAAAATCAACTAATCGCTTTAAAAGCAACGGGTTTACTCACTTTTTAAAGTAAAGTCATCTAATCGCTTTGAAAGCAACGGGTTTACACACTTTTTAAAGTAAAGTCAACTAATCGCTTTAAAAGCAACGGGTTTACTCACTTTTTAAAATAAAGTCAACTAATCGCTTTACAAGCAACGGGTTTACTCACTTTTTAAAATAAAGTCAACTAATCGCTTTAAAAGCAACAGGTTTACTTACTTTTTAAAGTAAAGTCAACTAATCGCTTTGAAAGCAACAGGTTTACTCACTTTTTAAAATAAAATCAACTAATCGCTTTAAAAGCAACGGGTTTACTCACTTTTTAAAATAAAATCAACTAAATCGCTTTAAAAGCAACAGGTTTAATCACTTTTAAAAGTAAAGTCAACTAATCTCTTTAAAAGCAACGGGTTTACTCACTTTTAAAAGTAAAGTCAACTAGTCGCTTTGAAAGCAACAGGTTTACTCACTTTTTTAAAGTAAAGTCAACTAATCGCTTTGAAAGCAACGAGTTTACTTGTTTTTTTTAAGTAAAGTCAAGTAATCGCTTTTTACACTGTAGGATCAGAGTATGTACTTAAGACTACATTTAGATTTAGGGTATTTGAATAACTCTAAATGTAACACTTGACTTTTAATGAATAGTCCAACAGAAGTACCTCTTTTTCCCAGAGTATATGTTGAAAGTAATTTGAATCTAAGTTTGAGCGGTTATCTTTGGCCTTTTATTTTAGACAGTTGTTCCTCACACCTGAAAGGATTTAATTATTGGAAAGTAGGACACAGATCTCGCTTCCCTTTTATATTCTCAGTCTGAGAATAAGGGCACCATCCGAGTGCAGATTTCTACGTTACACAGAAAAACTAAAACGGCTTACCTTCTTTAGAACTTACAGTTGAAGACAAAATTATTAACCTTATTCCTGTGAAATTTAAATTCTTTATATATATATATATATATATATATATATATATATATATATATATTATATTTACTAAGTGATATTTAAGACAGCAAGGTCATTTTTCACAGTTTTCACAATTTCTTATTATGTTTTTCTTCTAATAAGTACTGAACACGTCATGTTTTTTCCAGGGAATAATATTTCTAAAAACCCAAACAAAGCATAAAAATAAAACAAAACAAAAAATAAAATCTGAAAAATTTGTTTGTAACAACAATGGAATGACACAAGGAGAAAGAGCTGAACTACTGAAACGTGTTTAATACTTTATATAAAAAGCTTTTTTGGTGATGGCAGCTCATATGGAGAATGAAGTCACATGCATTGCTCAGGTGTGAGTTTCTCAGAGTGTAAAAGTCTTGATGGTTCTGTGGGTCTCGTCTATCAAATCTGAGCTTTAATTTGTATTTTCTATTGGATTCAGGTCAGGTGATTGGCTGGGCCATTCTACAGCTTGATTTTCTTTCTCTGAAAGCATCTGAGAGTTTCCTTGGCTGTGTTCATTTCAGCATCATTGTCTTGCTGAAATGTCCACCCTGGTTTCATCTTCATCCTTCTGCTAATGTAGATGTTGGACTGAAGCAGCTGATATTCATTTACACTGAGGAAGGGCAGAGGGTTGCTGAAGAACTGCTGAGAGATTTCAGCTGCTGTCTGGGCTTTCACTGCCTTTCTACACCTCCCTTTCTTCATGTGTTCAATATTTTTTCCCGGTGTCATTTCATTTTATTACGCAAAACTTAATTTGTAAACAAATTAGTTTTGTTTTCTTTGCATATATGGATTTCTTTGGTTGTTACCAACATCCGGGAAAAAATGACAACAACAGCACCTTTAGAAATATGTTTTCTGAGAAAAATGGTGACGTGTTCAATACTCATTTTCCCAGCTACCGCTGTATATTTTCTATTTTCTATCAAATAAACCACTGTTGTCCAATGACTTGCCTAATAAACTTAACTTGCCTAGTTAATCTAATTAACCTAGTTAGGCCTTTAAATGTCACTTTAAGCTGAATACTAGTATCTTGCAAAATAACTAGTAAAATATTATGTAGTCATCATAGCAAAACATTTCAAAACAATTATTAGAAATTAGTTGTTAAAAAAATTTGTTCTTTCTATTAAACATTACTTGGGAAATATATAATTTTACATTTTTTTTGTGTAGGCAACTAATATTACATTATATAGTATATAAATATGAAATACTACATCAAACTTATATTGTAAATCATCAACAGATTAACATGGAAAAATGAAATAATATGCATAATAATAAAATAAATGCAATAATATTCTCCCACAGAGAGATAGAGGACAGTAATTGAGGTTTTAGTGGTCATGTCTCTTCAGCAGACGTAAGCGGACTTCTCTCTGGGAAAAAAAAGAGCAGTATAAAGACTTCATCTCCTCCTTTCAGCTGACACTCGGTTCTTATGCCTGCTCAGTTTAAAGAAATAGTTCACCTGAGACCTTGAGAAAAAACCCCCAGCACAACTGATTTACTGTATATGATTGTTCACTAATAAGTTCCCTTCCCCTCAATAAACATGGCAGAAGATGTCATGAAATAAAAATAATCAATGAATAACAAAATCAGTATGTTTATATGTTCACTAACTGTCAATATATGGAAAACACCATCCATCCATCTATCTATTGGTTCAGACTATATTATACATATTTAGTCTCTACTGAGACACGTTATAGATTGTGTTATGACTGTATTATAATAATATAATACTTTTCAATAAAGTCCAGTTGCTATACATTAGTTAACACAATAACTAAAATGCACTAACAATGATAAATTAGTTGGGTTAGTTTTAAGAGTAATAACACTGCTCACCATTATTAAGTATTGTCATCTCAGGTCTATTACATAATATTACCAAACGCAACTTTTACATTAAATGTATTTTTCAGTCCCTCCAGGATTTTGCAGGGACATTTTTATATATATTTGCGGCCTAATATGACACATTTTATGATGGCTTTTGTCAAAACTTATGGCATTATTTGCTTCAATTATTGTGTTTTACTCATAATTTTTTCACAAACCATTGGACTAATAAAATCGTGTAGGGACTGATTTGTAAATATCGAAAGATTGGCTTTAATTTAAAGGGATAGTTCACCCAAATATGAAAATTATGTCATCATTTACTTGTTCCAAACCTGTTTGACTTTCTTTTATCCAAGATATTTGGAAGAAAGCTGAAAACCTGTAACCATTGACTTCCACAGTATTAGTTTTTCTTACTACGGAAGTCAATGATTACAGGTTTCCAGCTTTCTTCCAGATATCTTCTTTTGTGTTTAAGAGAAGAAACTCATAAATGTTTGAGACCAATTGAGGGTGAGTAAAGAGTGAGTACATTTAAATTTTTGTGTGAACTATCCATTAAACTAACACTAAATTAAACCTTATTGTAAAATGTTACGTTAAGTCAAAATTCTAAAAAAAAATTGACACCACAAGTTCACTTGACAGGTGACATAAGTGTCAATTCAACAGTCTCCTAATCCTTAAATCATTCATGCTGCTGAGAAAATGTTTTATGGGCAAATGACAGCAGACATATCTAACAACTCTCCTCTACTTAAAAAAAACAAAGTGGTATTTTGAGCACTCACAGAGAGATGATTCCTGTAGGGAAGCTCTTGGGAATGACTTTGGTGTCCACGCAGAAGGCGCTGTCTTTAGTACAGGAGCAGGTGGCTGGACACCGTGGGCTTTTAGGAGCTTTGCGCCCCAGTGCTGTCCCAAACATACAGAAGAGCAGCACGCAAACACACAACCTCCAATTTGGCCATCGTAGAGTCCGTCTGGGCCTCGCTTCCACCATCTCCTTGTCTCTGGCTGGACTTGTTTCAATCCAAAAATGCAGACGGTTGAATAAGGCTGTTTAGTATCCAATCCTTGTTAAGCAAACTCCAATAGCAGAAGCTCCTGGAATGAATAGGAGCCGGACACTGATAAGAGTGACTGGTGATCCCTGTGTGTGTGAGTGTGTATTGAGTTTTCTCAGTGTTCTCCGCAGTCTCTCTCTCTCTCTCTCAGCGGTGCAGCTGTCAGAGCACAGACTGCAGGAGTGTGTCAGCTCCGCACACTCTCAGCCTCAACGCTGAATTATTAACAAATCGCACAGACCAACTCTACAGCAGCAGAAGGAAACAGAGTGGGATTTTAGCAAGATGAAGAGGCTACGGGTCAGTGGAGGTTGCACTAAATAACGTACTGCAAACCAAGCCTCTTGATTATACAAAAGGCCTGTTCACATCAAAGATGATGACCTGTAATAAAGATATGGGTTACTCCTATAGGGATTAATATTGTGTTCGGTTGCACCAAACTTGTTATCTGTTAATCCACTGAAATAAATGTTTGTTTTGGTAATAGTGTTGCCAAAAGGATCGAGTTTGGTACCAACCGGTACTGAAATTTAAAAAACCTCCATTTTCCACTAACATTTGAGCGCATTCTAAGGGTGCTTTCACACCTACACGTTTGTTTCGAAACCTGGTACATTTGCCCCTTTAGCTCAGTTGGTTTGGGCATATGTGAAACCCGCAATCGCGCTCTGATCCACGCCAAAACAATTGGTCCGAGATCACCTAAATGAGGTGGTCTCGGCTCAGTTAAACTCTAGAGCAGTTGTAGTGAGAAAGCAATACGATCCAACAAGATAACAAACCAGGCTATATCACAGTGTATTATGGATATGTAATAGCAGGGCTCGAAATTGCGACCGTTTTGGTCGCATATGCACCCGAAATTGTAGCTATGCAACCTCAAAATATATTTGGGAGCATTTGTGCGAGTGCATAAAATTGTTGCCATGTGACCGATTTTCACTGCAAAATGTTCACCGCATGTGCAGATTAATGAGACATTCATGCAGATTGCATCTATGCACCTAAAAACGTGAAACGCAGCGCTCGAGAATAGTTTAAAACAGTCGTCATGTCAACTTTCTACAGTAATCAAATCCCGCAATGCTTGCCCCGCCTTCAAGCTCTTCTGATTGGCGCACTGCTCTAGAACTGAATGCGAATAGATTGGTCAATATCAGCTGTCAATAAATTCAGTCAATGCTTTCTGCCTTCAGGTGACGGGGTCACGGGGAGCTACAGCCGCGAAAATGTAAAGCGCTGAAGATGAGAGAATGAAAACAACAATGACAGATTTTGGTTTAGAAACCACCTAAAGTTACAAATACTGGCACATCTAACTAGTGATACACTTTTCGAAGAGTGGATAAGACTCCTAAAGCCATTCACTGTAAAGCCGGTGCAGGTAACAGTGTTTGCCACTGAATCTACACATTTTAAGCGCGCGAGTTAACTCGACTTCTGATATAGAATCGATATATATTTTACAACCCTTAACAATTGAAATGAGGCTATGCATGCTATGCATGAGAAGTTGCTGATCAACGCAACTTTAAAACTCTCCAGTGTCATCCATGTATCTGTGTTTGCAGTTGGTGAACTGATGACCTTCACGGCCAATCACAGTCATTTCTGTTGAGCACAATGGCCAATCAGCGGTGTTTAAGAACATGCTCAACATCGCTCAAATGTTAATGGGAAATGGACATTTTTTAATATAATACTTTTGACAACACTATTTGGGAATATTCAATCAAAGTCTGAGCATTTGCTTCTGCGTTTTGATTGGCTCCTTCTCTGATGATGTCATTTTGACACTTCAGCTACAATATTCTTAACCACACCCCTCTTACCATTAGTTTGCTATGAGGGAATGATGATACAAAAAGAAAGCTCCGCCCCTTACTCAATATTCCGTTTCAGTTGGAAGTACATCAACATACTGAAATAAAAGTATCAGCAACTTCTGGTTCACGTTAAGTTTTATGTATTGAGGAGGTTTAAACTGTCACAATGGCAGCAATTATTTGGTGCTCCTCGCAGATTTATTTTATTTTGTCAAAGGTTTTGGGACACTCCTAAATACAGAATTGTGTAGAGTTTGGTGGAGAGGAATTATGGTGTGGGTTTATTTTTCAGGAATTTTCATGATGTGGGGATGGCCCAATAAAGACATTGATGAGTGAGTTTGGTGTGGAGGAACTGGACTGGCCTGCACAGAGTCCTGACCTCAACCCGACTGATCACCTTTAGGATGAATTAGAGTGAAGGCTCTGAGCCAGGCCTTTAATCCAACAACAGTGCCTGACCTCACAAATGTTTTCTAGAAGAATGTTTATGGGAATTTTTAAACAGACTCAAAACCTTCTCTCACCAGGACTATAAACTCCCTGTGCATCACTTTGTCTAGTATCTAAAACAGAAAAGGACTCACCCAATCATCTGACTGAATCATCACGATCTTAATTCTCCAGCGTCTCTCCTCTTGTTTCTGTGTGTATGTGCTCAAAACTTGTCTGTTGTCATCATTCCCATAAACCAGCTGCTGGAAACCATCGACCAGTACTCGTCCCACACGCCTGTGTGTAAAAGATACTTCTTCAGTTATACTCATCAGTTATATCACGGACTATAACTAGTTCAAGTTTACTGACCTGCCATTCCTGTTGAGTTTGCGTCTGGTCAATAAACCCATCTGTTTGGTATAATTTACACATACAGTATATAATATTCAGGGCTGCACGGTGGCGCAGTGGGTAGCACGTTCGCCTCACAGCAAGAAGGTCGCTGGTTCGAGCCTCGGCTGGGTCAGTTGGCGTTTCTGTGTGGAGTTTGCATGTTCTCCCCGTGTTCGCATGGGTTTCCTCCGGGTGCTCCGGTTTCCCCCACAAGTCCAAAGACATGTGGTATAGGTGAATTGGGTAAGCTAAAAATTGTCCGTAGTGTTTGTGTGTGAATGAGTGTGTATGGATGTTTCCCAGTGATGGGTTGCAGCTGGAAGGGCATCCGCTGCGTAAAACATATGCTGGATAAGTTGGCGGTTCATTCAGCTGTGGCGTCCCCAGATTAATAAAGGGACTAAGCCGAAAAGAAAATGAATGAATGAATGAATGAGTATATAATATTCAGATGTTTAAATGCACCGATGTACATGATAGAGCACATCGAATATAGGTATATAAGGAGTACTCCTTCAAAACAACCATCTCTATTACTGACCCATATGAAAAAATACTACTGTTTTTTAACCATACTATAGTAAAGTGTATTATACTGTATGTTTTATAGCATTTTCAACACTTTAATTGATGCTTCAACATACTGAAGTATTACCTGTCATGAACTGATAAACTGTAATAAATTCTGTAGTATTCTTTCGTTTCTATTACTACTGTAAACTGTGGTGAAGTATAATATACCCTGTGGTATACCATAGAATTACCGCAACAGATTAATTCAAGTACTTTACTATAGCACGGTTCAAAACACTACAGTATTTACTATAAATTACTATAGTATAGTATTTTTAGTAATAATTATTTTTAGACACTTGAGGGTGGTCTTTACTGACCAGGTTGCTTTACTACATAGTAACCACTCAGAAAAACATTACAATAGATTACACACAGAACACCTTATGTCCATGGTAATCAACCACAGTTTAATACAACACTTTTGTGATGGTGTCATTGTGATATTTTTATGATAATGATTATGATGTTTTTAATGTTGAATGTGTAGGTTAACCCTCTCAGGCTCAAATTAAGTTTTAGAAACAGGAAAAATCTGATATTTGGGAAAAATTCATATGGGGTAGTACAATAGAATCCTGACTTTTTTTTTAGAGAGACCTTCACATGCAATCCATCAATGTGGTATCCAGTGGTACCTATCTGGCCACACGTTGCAAATCTGCAATGTTGAAATAGAGCTGCACCAGGGGAAAAATCCAGAAGAGATAAAATCTACTAATTGGCATTTACTGTATCTATATACACTTATGATTCTTCTTATGCAGTTTTAGTTTCAAATTAATGGAGGTTGATAGTGATACTTACACAAAATTGATGCCAAGAAAATCAGTTTCAGTGAACCCATGGAAACAGACATGTTAGAAGTGAGACTACACTGCCATCTGGTGAGCAAGTGGGGAAACTGTTTGTTGCTAATGGACAACTAAGTCCTGCAGTGGTACTTCAATACTTAAAATATGTATCTGGAGTAATAAGGTAGTTAATTTTTAACTGTTGCTAATCAGCAACTCCTGCCTTGAAAGGGTTAATAACAGTGGCAGAGAAGTTAGTTATATTATCAGGGCACACTGCAGAACTGCAGGAGTGCGGAATAACCGCTGACCTCGTTTTTGAAAACGGCACTGAAAACAGGACTCACAGTTCAGATCTGCAAATTGCTCACACCTGTAGGAATGTATGAGAAAACATTAAAGCGATGTTTGCCTTATTAAACAGCATTAATTACAGTCTTTCACGTGATTTTATCCAACTTTTAATCGCTTTGAAAACACGACATATAACATTACGAAAATAGTTTAACGCGGGCAGGTCAGACTGTCTGTTTAACTGAAGAGATTTAAAGAGATAATTTACCCAAAACTGAAAATCTGCTTTTGATTTACTCACCACGAAGTTATTTACCTGTGTAAATGTCTTTCTTTTGGTGCCAGCTGCTCTCAGTCAGACTGAATGAACGAATAATTTCGATTGGCGCGATTATGTATTCACAATGGTATGAACCGTTATAGGGGTGGTCAAATATATATTTATATTATTTATTATTTTTATTATTATTATTATTATTTGAGATATAGATCAGAGCAAACTATTTCTCGCTGTTTAAAGGGCTGACTCCCCATACATCTTGTTTTTATGTCCTTCAGGTGATCAAGCGTTAATTAAGGGGATCAATCTCCCTTAAACCCGCCTGTAATTCGGCTGGTAAGTAACTGATATCTATGTTTACATTAATCCCTGCCCAAATTAATGATGTTTATTTAACTTTGCATACTTTGTGGGTAGCGCTGTCGCCTCACAGCAAAAAGGTCGCTGATTCGAGCCTCGGCTGGGTCAGTTGTCATTTCTGTGTGGAGTTTGCATGTTCTCCCCGTGCTCGCGTGAGTTTCCTCCGGGTGCTCCAGTCTAAGGACATGCGCTGTAGGTGAATTGGGTAAGCTAAATTGTCCGTAGTGTGTGTGAATGGGAGTGTATGGGTGTTTCCCAGTGATGGGTTGCAGATGGAAGGGCATCCACTGCGTAAAACATATGCTGGATAAGTTGTCGGTTCAATCCGCTGTGGCGACCCTGATTAATAAAGGGACTAAGCCGAAAAGAAAATGAATGAATGAATAACTTGCGTTGAGGTGGTGCTTAAAAGATATGTGATGGGACGGATTTTTGATTGAACTTACAGGCCCTGCCGGGAAAACGTTTCGTATACGCTTGAATGTTTTTTACGGTCTACAATGTTTTACCAGTCTATTTATTAATAATATTTCACCTCAACAGTCCTACATTAGCTAACTTTCACTGGGCAAATGTTATGATTTGTGAACACAAGAGGGCACTAGAGTCTTACCTAAAGTAACGAGGGTTCTTCTGAATGGAGAATTTGTCTCTATTTTTCTCCTGGTCATTGTGTTCTTGGTAGGCTGGCATTGCAGTGGCAGACACTGCTGTCACCTGCTGGCACCACACACACACACACACACCGGCTTTATTGAGCGAGCTCGCGTCACAGGTATGAACACAGGCCTTTCTGTGACTCATGTCGCTCTTCCGAGAAGGCCGGTGTGTGGTGACTCTTCTGGCCCTTCCGCTGCAGTGAAGCACGTGTTTTACTCTGTTTTCCCACAGACACTGACTGAATGAGCAGCTGTGCTCCTGGAGCAGCTCTCTGGATCATGCATATCTGCTCTTCCGCAATCACGCCAGAGCCAGAAATTTTATGCTGTTTTTATCTTGCACTGGATGAAAATGACAGATCTATCTATCTATCTATCTATCTATCTATCTATCTATCTATCTATC
>CAIGQV010019087.1:5228499-5249076 GCA_903798115.1 Danio jaintianensis
ATGATGTACCCCTTCAAGTAAAGTCATGTTATAATTATACATTAACATATTAAGAGTTCATGCTGGTTAAATTAAGCATAAACTAATGTGGTAATTAATACATTAATTAACAAACAATCATGTACTAACAAGCAATTCAAGTAGCTGTTATTCAACTCTTGTGACTAATGTTGTAGTTAATGTTAGTCCATGATTAGCGCACGCATTAACTCATCATTAGTTCATAATAAAGTAATGTTTAGTTTACACATTAACACATCATTATTCATGTACTGTTATTGTAAAGTGTTACCGTATTTATTATTAATTGTAGACGCATTGTATAATAAGATGTGGAGAAATTTAAGTAATAGTTTCACGTTTTAATTGCTTTTGTTGAACCACAATTCGGAAGTAATATCTGATTTTCATCAGTTTATTTTCAATATTTTTTTAGTTTCAAGTTATTTCGGTGACCACTGTGGGTTTTTATTAAAAAAAAAGGGTCCCAATAACTTTGTCCACGTCTTTATGGTGCATGCCAAAAATACTTTGTATGGGTCAAAATTATTTTTAATACCAAAAAATCCTTAGAATATCAAGTAAAGATTATGTTCCATGAAGATATTTTGTAATACTGTAAATATAAAATCAACACTAATTTTATTTATTAGTACGTAAAACTTAATTTGGACAACTTTAAACGTGATTGTCTTAATATTTAGCTTATTTTTTAATTTCAGATTCAAATAAATGCATCACAAACCAAATATTGTCCTGTCCTTACAAGTACATGTCAAAGATGTTAAATATTTAGCTTTTAGATAATGCATTAATCGCTATTACTAAAAATTGACACTTATTACTTGTTGTGCAGTCTACTTTGTCAATTTTCTAGACAGGTAAAAAATATTCTCTTGTTTTCAGACATAATAAAGTTAAAATTAAATGTAGTTTTCATTAAAACTTGCAAAATAATCTGCCAATGGGGGGTGAGGGGAGAAAAATTGTCTCATTTCAAAGCGAAAACAAGATTATTTTACCCCAATGGCAGATTATTTAGCTTGCTTTAAGGAAAAACTCACTTAAAGGTGCAGTATGTAAGTTTGACACAAAGTGGTTGAATTAGGTATTGCACGCCTGGATCAAAACACACGCAGGCGCAGGTTGACAGATTGAGGACCAACAGGAGCGAGCCTACTTATCAAGCCTAAAGGCTGATTTAAGTCATGTTCTAACTAAAAGCAACGACACGCGATAGAAGGAATATTTTCCATATTAAAGGAGTTTTTGTCCTAACCAACAACTGAAATTTATATTTTAGAAACGGCTTCTATTTCTTGCAGCTGAACAACAGAAAACTGGCAGTGATCACCTCAGGTACACCTCATGTGCATTATTCAGTGTTAAATGCTAATAATGTGAGTTTGAATGCCATTTTACATGACATTTATTGCCATACTACTGAAAGCAGCAGCAGATAGTTCACCTCAGATCTGGAAAATAAAATAAACCGTTTGAAAATGAACTTCAGAACTGTGACTCAGTGGAAGCCAACACATATCAGTGATTCGGCATCTACATTTAATAATGTTAAAGAGGTTTGAAATGTATTAATTAGGTTATAAATCTTACCATATTCGCTGGAGTGCAGTGAGTGCACTATTCTGTGCTTCTGAATGGCTGTATTTAAATTTCTGTCGTGTTTCATCTGGAGCAAACAGCCAAATTGCTTATCACTGTAAATCTCGTCACGCAGCGTGTTGTTAGGACACGGGGTTGCAATGTAACCTGCTCACCTAATGTTTACGTTCTGAATATTTATATTATTTGCTAATTAATAACCTCATGTGGAACTCTGAATCTGCGTCTCATTTCGGAGTCTACTACTGTCAACCGGAGGTCGCATTTCAGTCACGGACACGTACTTTTAGAGCCCTCATGACTGAATGAATGAAATACGCGGTTTTCCACGAAGGCAACCCGGGGTGCTGAAATATAATTGGATAAACTGGCATTGGGCGGGTTAAAAGAACCAAAACAAAGACAGCCGTTCCAGCACGTAACGCACATTTTCAAAGCAGAATATCTGACTTCAGCATTGTTTTTTAGATAAACAAGAATGTTCATCAGCATGTTTCTGAAATATCTGCAAACATATTATGGTATTTTTATGCTTTAGAAGAGTCAAAAACTTACATACAGCACCTTAAATTTTGACTTCTTATTTCTGTAAACATGACAATATTTTTTCCTTGTCTAAAAAAACGCTTCTTGATTTAAGAATTTTTAGGTATTTGGACTAAAAAACTAAACTAAAAACAAAACCTTTTTTTTCATAACTCATTTTTTGCAGCATAGAATCACAATTAAGTATATTTATTAATAATTAAGTATTATATAATGATTTAAAAGTGTATAATAACAAAACTATAATAAAGTGTAATTTATTAATAGTTAATAAATGCATGATATTTCAGTTTTAGACCGACTGAGAGAGGTTTGGCTTCGCTCGGATTCCATATTTCTAAAGAAAGACGACAAACATGTCACTTTGACATGCTTCGACTGACATTTGGAGCATCAGTCAACACCCAGATGAATAACAAAACCACAAAGCAGACACACAGGGGTTGAAGAATGGTGCGGTTCGCAAAAGAATGACTTTGCATTGTTATTTGCTAGAAAACCACTGTACTGCTTATAATGAAAGAGCCAGTGTTCACCAGCACTGACAACATCCTCATGTTTTGTTCAGAGAGGCCCATTTAATAGCATGTGATATTGTCACGAAACTCTTAACACTGTAGAAAATGGTTTATTTCGTTCTACAATGTGTTTTGTCAAATAGGTCCCAAATTTAAACTACACTATATTTGGACATGAGCAGGGTGCGAATTACAGGGGGGTTTGGGGGGGGGATTATTAACGCTTGATCCCCCCTGAAAGACATCAAAACAAGATGTATGGAGGGGTCAGCCATTTAATAGTAAGAAATAGCTTTCTTCAATATTAGCTTTCTTAATTATTAATAAATTAAAAATGTATAATATAATATCCCTCAAAACACTGAAAACGTATACAATTTATTAATAAATTAGATGTAATTTAAATACATTCATAAATTTGATTCACTGAAGCATGTATTACCAAACTACTACCGAAAAAGTTGACCCCCCCCCCACCACCGATCGTCAATGTATAATTCGCACACTGGACATGAGTCATATTTATGAAAAGTGAATGTCCAAAATGGATCCATATTTTGTTGTCTCTTCAAAATAGCATGTGATCTCCATAAATATAACTAAATATAACATAAATATAAATGTTATTAAACTACCAAATTCAACCCACAGTGTGAACAATTTTAAGCCCAAAGTATACTTGCATTTTGGTGTTTAAGCACAAGAATCAACTGTTGGTGGATTTTCAGTAATTAGTAGTTTCATCAGACTAGGAGTGTGCAATATTTATTATGATAATATGATAATATCTCAATTATAACAACGTGCAAGCTGGCATAAAAGTAACTCACTCATATTGCAAATAAAAACACACACACACACACACACTCACTCACACATCCCATGCCCAAAAGGATTGAGTGTGCACTGAAAACAATTCTTAATTGGATTTACTATGTTTTTTTTTAAGGTAAGTGGTTGCAAACAAATTATATGGGCTGAAACAATCAAAGTTGAACATTACTTTAATTACTTTAAATTGTTTGCAACAACTTACCTTAAAAAAAAAAACTTAGTAAATGCCATATTTTTTTTCCAGTGTGTGAAGCCAATTAGAAAGCTGTTAAAATCACCCTATAATATAAAAACGATCAAATAAAAAATGATTAAGATGAGATATTATGTGAGGATTATGACACAAGGAGTGCCGTTTCCATTTTTGTGTAGGAGATTGCAAACATGACTTATGTTATACAACATTTCAATAAGACAACTGTCCCAGCAAGCATTTTTTGTTTTTAAAAGATGTCTAATAGATGTCTAATAGACGTCTAAACATAGTCGTCTTGGCTAAAACAAGGCTTAACGTGGGCTGTCAGTGAAAATCTAATAGACGTCTAAGAATAGGCCAAAACTAGACTAGTCATCAAATAAAGAGAAATGAATGACTACACATATAAAGTCTGTCTAATCTGTCTATTTGACGACTAGTTTAGTTTTGGGCTATTCTTAGATGTCTATTAGACGTCTATTAAACACAAAATTGTTTGCTGGGGTGTGTCTCAGAGCAACACTACAGAGTTTTGCACCTGAATGAATCATCTTTTGGAATAAATCATTTGAAATGTACTGATCCACTCAAAGACTTGCTTCATTTCAGAATGAATCTGCTGTCTTGAACGAATCATATGAAATCAATCAACGAATGACTTTTAAGGACTGGACTTGCCGCCTCCTACTGATGACAATTTATTTTTGACAGTTTTATAATTATCAGGAAATAAACTCCCACAAATATTGAGGCATAGTGTTCGTCAATATTGCACACCCCTACTTCAAACTGATTTCCTTTCCTTTCCAAACTGAGTTCCTCCCAACTAATTACTGTTCACTAGTTGAATGTTCACTTAGGATGAAGAGTATACACTAGAGTATGCGTAAAACCAAACCAAAAATACTTTGGGCTTTAGACAGGCAGAAGAAAACCATGAACCAAAAAGAGCACCACAAGATACCTTTATAGACAGTCAACCATGCAGAGTGATGGGAGTGGCCGATAGAGTTTCCGGCCAAGCAGGTGTACTCTCCAGCATCCTCTAAAGACACATTCCTGATCTGCAGTACCTCCATCTCCTTATCCGTGGTGTTGACGCCTGCCGTCTAAACAGAAGAACCACAGGATGAAGCCAGAGAGCTCCAGGAAAACCCACCAGAGGCGACAGAGAGAGAGAGAGGATGAGAAAGATTTGGCAACGTGGAGTAAAAAGAGGGGCGTTGAAGAAACACCCTTCACCGTCCCTAAAGAAAGCAGGAGTGTTCCCTGATTGGATCCTTCGATGAGCCTGCTGGCAGATTTGTGGTTAGTTAGAGAACACGGATAAACCTGCGGGAGACCCAACACCTGAAGACGAGGGTGACTTTTACCCTCCTCGACACCCGAATATTTCCATCTCCACATGCACAAGATGGGCCTCATGGAACGTCGCCCAGCAGAGACTGTACCAGAATCACTCTTATATAAACACAATCACGCACACACACTGACTTGTTCCTATATCCCGGTGGGGACTCTCATAGATGTAATGATGGTTTTACACTCTCAGAAATAAGGGTACAAAAGGTGTCACTGGGGTGGTACACTTTTGTACTTTACAGCTGCACATTAGTACCTTTAGGGCAGTGGTTCCCAAAATGGGGGTCGCACGACAGTGAGTGGGGGTTGCCTGGTGATTTCCCAAAAAATCTAAACACATTTTTATTAAACTATTAGTAGTACTTTATTTGATCTATATCCTACAAAAGATTAAAAAAAAATAGTTAATAATTAAAAAAAATGCGAGTCCCTGGCATTGTTATTTTGGGGTCGTGGGCTGAAAAGATTGGGAATCCCTGCTTTTGGGTACACTTTTGTACCGTTAAAGTCCACGTTTGTACCTTTAAGCACTTTGAGGTACAGATTTGTACTTTTTTAGGTATTAATATGTACCTTTAAGGACTGTTAGGAACAAAATAGTACCTGTTGAAAAGGTACCGTCCCGGTGACAGATTTTGTACCTTAATTTCTGAGAGAGTAATATGCAAACCCTATATTCTATAACTCTACCCCTAACAGGAAACAGTCTGCACTTTTACATTTTCAAAATGCATTTTCAACTGAATAAGCTTGGTTACCTCAATTTTGGTCCTTACGGTGACACAAGTCTCCATGAGTCTGTGTGTATTAAGGTTTAAGTCCCAACTGGGATATAAAAACATGTACAAGCACACACAACCACCCACAAACACACACACACACTCATAGAAGCAAGTAAAGGCTATCAGACAGAGAGGTGAAAATGAAAGATTAGAAAGAGCATGGAAACCTGTAAATGAAGTCATTGCAAACAAAATCCAGCTGAAATTAAAGTTTGTTTTGAGTTCATTTGGGCAGTTTGGATACTATAGCAAACTTTTGGCGGAGTTATTTTTGGCTCCTAAACACCTTTGAGCTCCCATTGGTTCATGGGGATTATGGAATCGTTGGGCGTGTTCTGGAACTCCGCCTTCTTTGAAGTGCGATTTCTTCCCCTCCATTCGATTGTCATTCAGGGAGTCAGGCAGGAGAACAACATCAAAATCAACAACACTAGCCACATGAACACACTGGAGAGTTGAGCTGCAGAGCTAATACAGATGTTTCTGCAACTGCATGATTGCTCGCGGAGAGATTTTAAAGACTCGGTTTGGGTCACACACAACACAAGACAGGTGATGTTGATGCACCACATCTTTTCTATGTGCACACATCAGCGGTGCCATTCAGTGTCTGTACACGGCAAATAGAAAACAACGTAAAGATGTGACACACATGGTGGTGCTTCTCGTGGAGATGACTGTTTGGCAGAAGTTTATAAAACTGTTCTTCTCTCTTAGCCACCATGACGAGTTGTGTTTAGGGGATACATGCAAGCAGTGTGACACCTTTACAACCACACCTACTGCAGCACGGGGGTGTCAGAGCGTTCGAAAACAGTAAACGGCCCCTCAGCCTTTTCAAAACTACTTTTTGTCTCTCAAACAAAGAACAAAAAATAACTAGTTTGAAATATACTGGGGCCATTCAAACAGAACACATCTTTGCGTCTAAAAAAGCAAGATGCTTTTTTTAAAAGCATGCCATGTTAACGTCAAATAAAACGATAAACAGAAGCTTGAAACTCTTGCCCCGCCTCTTGTTCTGATTGGTCTGCTGCTTTGGAACTGACATTGATGAGTGGAGCTGCTCCAATTTTTTTGTATGTTTTTTTTTTTTCTATTGGTATACTAAAAGTTCTTCACACACAGACACCCTGCACAGATAGTTTGATGTGTATTAATTAATCCTTTGAAAATAAAAATATTAATTAATTAAAATAGTTAATTCAAGCAGAAGTGCTTTTTTCTCCTCTCTCTTCTTCTTCAAAAAAAGAGAAAATAGTGTCTATTCAATCCATTGCATGGAGAGGAAGAAGAGTTCAGCTCCTTATCAAAGAGCTAATATCCCGTAATAGACCATTGGGATGTAAACCATAACAATGGTCCTAACGTATTTCCTGTTTTACATTTTTATTTTCTATAGCTCCTGAAAATCCTAAAATGTCCACATATTGATAAAGGTATGACAGTTGTTTTAACGTTAAGATATGATTAAATTGCCTCTTGTTAGAGTTATTAAAATATAGTTTGACAACAAGCATGAAATGTTCATGGGCCAATGGCATCACCACATTGAAACGGTCTATAGCTTATTCTGCTTTTTAACACACTGTAACATGTGAAGTTTTTTTTATGTGCAGCTATCTGTCATAACTCTTTTTTTTTTTTTTTTTTTTTTAATGCAAAAGCAATAAAATAAACAACAAATATTTTAAACTCTGCGTATGCTTTTTAAAAATTTGGCATATTTATTTAAACTTCATAATGTCATCAAGGCAATATGCTTTGCATTTAATTGTGATATTTCCATCAAGCAGATTTTAAAATAAAATACAAATATCATTAATTTCTTTCAGTGATAAGGAAATAGCGAGATTTCACTGGTATTATTATGCTACGAGAAAGCTGCAGAATTCATTTTACAGAAAACAAAAGCAGAAGGTAAAGAAAGAAAAGGCCCAGAGCAAAGTAAAGGAATTCAGACGGGCACATTCACAAGGTGCCACCGAAACGCTTTTGAAGTGCAGGAGAGCGCAAGTAATCTTCAGAGGGCATGAAACGCACCCTTATTAGGAGGGCACAAGAGACAGAGAGAAGGAAACATCCAATGTAAACAACAGCCAAAACACTTCCAGTTGCTCTGCTGGGATTTTCCATGGCGTCATTTACGGTACCACAGAAAAGGAGCGACGAGGACGAAGACGTGCTGTGGTCGCCTAAAAGCCTGATTACCACTGTTTCTAACCATGTATATATGTCAGTCTGCACTGGTGTATCTCTGCTGCAGAAGTCGTGTGTTACCTTGTAAGTGTTTAACCACGGTGAGCCACGCGGACTGGTTGGCTTGGCCTATATAATTGGACACTTTACATATATACTCTCCGCTTTGTTCTTCGGTCACGTTGTACAGGGTCAAGACCTGTGTGTCCGAGCTGTTGACCCCAGAGTTCTGCGGAGGCCAAACACACGGTCAATTATCCATCCCCGCTGCCCTTTTTAATGCTGTAATGAAACTGGTTATGACAATCTGCCGAGAATACACTCGAAAACATGACATTTGCTGTTTGTTCAAATGACTTCTTAAAACTGAGATGAAACAACACAATTATTGGGGTGCAACTCAATTGTATATAGTTGAAGTCAGAATTATTAGCCCCTGTGATTATTTATTTCCCCCAATTTCTGTTTAACGGAGAGAAGATTTCACATTTCTAAACATAATAGTTTTAATAACTCATTTCTAATAACTGATTTCTTTCATCTTTGCCATGATGACAGCACACAATATTTGACTAGATATTCTTCAAGATACTAGTATTCAGCTTAAAGTGACATTTAAAGGCTTAACTAGGTTAATTAGGGTAAAGTTAGGGTAAGTCATTGTATAACAGTGGTTTGTTCTGTAGACAATCGAAAAAAATTTTTGCACCACACTGCCTTTTTTGTTGACAAGAAAAAAAGAAGTTCGCTGTGCTTTTTATGTCGCTAGGCAACGACTGAATCAGCTGTGTATTGTGCACGAGTGTTGCTGTTGATATTATTATAATTTTAATATTTAACATTTTGATATCCATGATTTGTGAAGTCATACAGCTCCAGATAACTCAAAATAGCGACCGCTAGTCTCTCCTCCATCTTCAAAAGTCTCCGTAGTTGTCTTGACAACACAAATACTGCTGTCACCTCGACGGAAACCCCGCCTCTGCTTTCATTTGATTGGAGAATGTAACAGACACGACTGACGTAACGCGCTTTTTCCGCTAAGAGTTGACTTTTTTCCAACTGTGTCAAAACTTTTTTCAAGTGTAGTGGATTCATTTAAAAGCACAGATTTCAAGCTTTATTTGGATATATTTCTTTTGTCTGTGAAGCTGACTGAGATTCCAGTGTGTTTGTTGACCACCAAACGGTCGTAAAAGCACACGTCTGGTCCGAGCTTTTGCCCCAGAGAAACTTCGGTCTATAGTGATCGCTGATTGGCTCCTGTACTAGTAGGCGGGGCTTCATTCGCCATATTGACCTTTACACTTTTGCCCATTCAAAACTATACGAGTGACATGTCTTGTGTATTCTATAGTCTTTGGCGGCCGTTTGTAAACCATTCAAAAGATGCGCCTCTCAACGCAAAAAGCGCGTTCGGTGTGATCGGCCCCTAAGGGGGCTAATTATATTGACCTTAAAATGTTTTTTAAAACATTAAAAACTGCTTTTATTTATTTATTTTCTTTTCGGCTTAGTCCCTTTATTAATCTGGGAACGCCACAGCGGAATGAACCGGCAACTTATCCAGCATATGTTTTACGCAGCGGATGCCCTTCCAGCTGCAACCCATCATTAGGAAACATCCATACACACTCATTCACACACATACACTACGGACAATTTAGCTTACCCAATTCACCTATAGCGCATGTCTTTGGACTGTGGGGAAAACCAAAGCACCCGGAGGAAACCCACGCGAACACGGGGAGAACATGCAAACTCTGCACAGAAATGCCAACTGACCCAGCCAAGGCTCGAAGCAGCGACCTTCTTGCTGTGAGGCGATTGTGCTACCCACTCCACCACCGTGACGCCCAAAACTGCTTTTATTCTAGCCGAAATAAAACAAATAAGACTTTCTCCTGAAGAAAAAATATTATAGGAAATACTGTGAAAAATTCCTGAATCTGTTAAACATCATTTGGGAAGTATTTGAAAAAGAAAAAAAATCATAATTTTGACTTCAACTGTATGTTCAATCCACTTTAATCTGTAAAAACGAATGAGTTCACTTAATTCCTTCATGTTGTCCCAATACAAATCGATTGTGTGGAACCCAGCATTTTTTAAAGTGTAGGCTTATATCTTACCCCCCCCCCCAAAAAAATGCTGTTAGTTCTGATGCATTTTCAAAAGTGAAGCAAAAAAATAAGACATGGATAAACTAATTCTGGACACATTATTAAATGCAACAGAAAACCGAAACAGAAAAAACATTGAAAGACTTATTAGTGTGTGTCTAAACATTTGGAAGGTTGAATATGAAGAGCAAATGTTTTCTTTTACCTTCAAGACCCGAACGTAAGGCAGTCCGTCAGGGCCGTGTCTGCTGCCGTTCACCTCCATGTGTTTCAGCCACTGAATGTGAGGCTGAGGATCGCTGAACACTTTACACTCGAACTCCACATCACTGCCCACCACTGCGGTGCGGTTCGCTGGCAACCCAGCCTGGAGGATCGGCCGGTGCGGTGAACGCTCTGAACAAAGCACAACATACACGTTAAAACAGATGAAATCAGATTTAAAGTACACATAAAATCAAACGAACCATATTGATTTTGTTAGTTCCCATTGCTAGTTTTGTGCTGAACAATTCATCTGTGCATGTGATTAAGACAAAAAAACTATTGTTTTCCCTTGTAACCTAAAATTGAAATCTGAAAATGCACTTCCTGTTTGTTTTCAGTTGAATTCTCAGATTAGGTCAGTCTGAGGTATTGGGCGTGGCTAACATACTTAACCACACCCCTCCAACTGTCAGTTTTGACAACAAACAGAAATGGTGAAGAGGAGGAGGAGTCCGATAGGTTGTAAGAACTCTCCCCAAACCCTGTTCCTGATCTTTCTGAATGAAATGTCTACTTTACTACATCCAATCAGCTCGCAGTATAAAAAACAAGCCACGCCCACTGTTGTCTCATTTAATATTCTGTTTCTCTAGAAAAAAAATGGTCGCAGCTTCCGGTTCATGTGGACTTTAAATACATTCAGACAATCTCTGGGTCTTTTAGCTTAACGTAGCATAAATCCTTACCACTTGAACTACTGAGGTGGCCATTTTGACTACTTTTAAATGTTGTAATTGAATAACTTTGTTAAAATGAAACCCACATACAGACTCAGACAAAATTGTTGGTAATCTTCAATTTCGTCTGGGCCAGTTAGGGGTAAACAGTTGATTAGCTTAGCTTAACATAGATCCTTAACACTAGAACTACTCAGACAGCCATTTTGACTATTTTTAAATGTTGTAATTGAATAACTTTGTTAAAATAAAACCCACATGCAGACTCAATTTTGTCTGGGCCAGTTAGAGGTAAACAGTTTGATTAGCTTAGCTTAACATACATCCTTAACACTAGAACTACTGAGACAGCCATTTTGAGTGTTTTTAAATGTTGTAATTGAATAACTTTGTTAAAATAAAACACATACAGACTCAATTTTGTCTGGGCCAGTTTCATTAGTTTGCCTTTTTTAATGCTTCTGTTGAACCACAATTTGAAAGCAATATCTGACTTTCATTCGTCCATCTTCAGTAATATTTGCTTAATCATTATTCTTTCAGTTTCAAGTTATTCACAAGTTAATTACAAAAACATAGAAATCCGTTAAATTAAATATATTTTTTACAGTGTAAATCATGTTAAAAGGGTGTCACGGTGGCTCAGTGGTCAGCACTGTCACCTTACAGCAAGAAGGTTGCTGGTTCGAGTCCCGGCTGGGTCAGTGGGCATTTCTGTGTGGAGTTTGCATGTTCTCCCCGTGTTGGTGTGGGTTTCCTCCCCCACAGTCCAAACACATGCGCTAGGTGAATTGGATGAACTAATTTGGCCGTAGTGTATGAGTGTGTGTGAATAACTGTATGGGTGTTTCCTAGTACTGGGTTGACGCTGGAAGGGCATCCGCTGCGTAAAACATATGCTGGAATAGTTGGCGGTTCATTCCGCTGTGGCGACCCCTGATAAATAAGGGACTAAACCAAAGGAAAATGAATGAATGAACGGCCATGTTAAAAGCTTCAGCTCTTAAATCGAAACCTTGTACTAATACATTGCATGGCATGAATGTGTTAGTCTCTAGAGTGTGTGTGTGACAAACTCAAACGTCTTCTCATGAATGTGTATGCATGGTGCAAATGATGTCACTCCGTCAACATGGGTGTAGCGCTGATTTATCCGCTACTTAATGAAGGCATCAATCAAGCCCATGTCAGCCAATCATTGTTGGAGTTACTTTATTCCAAATACTCTGATCTCATCTCGAGCCACTAACCGCATCTCTAAGTCATCCATTTCATCAAGTAAACACTTTATTTTCGCAATGGATCATTTAAAATGCATGATCAACAGAGTACACGTGACGTCCTTGCCAAACACACACACAGAGACGCACACAAGTGTAAATCCACCCGTTACTTCGCTTCATTTGAGGGAAGTAATGGTAACCATTAGTAGTGCTGTGCTAAAGCATTAGCCGTGTGGTGTACAGCAGCCATTTGCATCTAATTGAGTCGAGTAAACATTGCAGTGGTCCCATGACCGACCCTTGGGAAATCATTTTCCTGTGCTAGCTAAATAACGTGAATCGATTTAATCAAAAGGTTTTGCAATAAATCACTGCGAGTGACTTGGTGCGGGAGAGGCAGACCAACACAGATTTATCCACAAGCATAGAAAGTTTGACTTGAAAATGGTTAACATGAAGTGTGCCTGTGTGAACAGTGAACGAACCACCAACACATGTTTTATGCAGCGGATGCCCTTCCAGCTGCAACCCAGTACTGGGTACACATACACTCACACACACACATACACTTCTGCCAATTTACTTCATCCAATTCCCCGATAGCGCATGTGTTTGGACTGGGGGGGAAACCGGAGCACCCGGAGGAAACCCACGCCAACACAGGGAGAACATGCAAACTCCACACAGAAATGCCAACTGACCTAGTCTTTGCCAATTTAAAGGTCCACAATTTTGTTTTAGTCGTCTCAAAATGTAAATTTAAGAAAACAGGTATTTCTGTTAGCCGGCAGCTAGCTCTCTGCATTTCTCACATGGTCGCCCACTGAAGCTAAGCAGGGCTGCGCCCAGTCAGTATCTGGATAGGAGACCACATGGGAAAGTTAGGTTGCTGCCGGAAGTGGTGTTAGTGAGACCAGCAGGGGGTGCTCAACCTGCGGTCTGTGTGGGTCCTAACGCCCCAGTATATTGATGGGGACTCTATACTGCTCCGTGAGACGTTAAACTGAGGTCCTGATTCTCAGTGGTTATTAAAAATATCAGGATGTCCTTTGAAAAAGAGTAGGGGTTTAACCCCGGCATCCTGGCCAAATTTGCCCACTGGCCTCTGTCCATCATGACCTCCTAACCATCCCCATATCATAATTGTGTCCTCTCCACCAATCAGCTGGTTTCTGGTGTGCAGTCTGGCGCAATATGGCTGCCGTCGCGTCATCCAGGTGGTGATGGATGAGGAGATTCCGCCAAAAATGTGTAAAGCAATTTGAGTGTCCAGAAAAGTCGCTATATAAATGTAAAGAATTATTATTATTATTACTGACCGACTACGTCCAGCTGGTATGTGTGATTGATGCTGCCGTGTCTGTTTTCCACCAGACAGGTGTAGTTGCCTCTGTCTGACGGCACCACTGACTCCATTATGATGGTCCACATGTGCTCTCGTACCTGTGAAGTGAAATAATAAAATGTGAAATAAGTAAACAGATCCTGCGTGAATCCAAAAATTCAATGTACCAAATATTGCTTGAAAAGGTTCTAAAAGTAGGTTTATTAATATTGTAAAAAATGTTCAATTTCTTACACGGAGCGATCGTTTGGCTTCACAAGGCCTCAGTTTATTATCAGGGGTCATGACTATTGATTTAGACTCGTTTGTATGTGTTTATTTTGAATCTAAAAAACCTGTCACCATTCACTGCCATTATATGAATGACCAAGAACAACGGATTCAGCTCAAAATCTACTGAAGACAGAAAGTTGACCCGTGGGTGAGTAAATTAACAGGAAATTAAAATTTTTAGGTGAACTATCCCTTTAAGTTGGCATTTTGGTGAACTTCTATAGTCAAACTCTGCTTACAGAAACTGCTGAATGCATTTACAGGGCTGATCTGATCTGTCTTTTCAGATTGAAATGAAAGGCTGAGGAAGTTCAACAGAGTGAGTTGGCAGCAAATCCGCTTCAGGTCGGTTTAACATCAGTCAGGCACAAGATCAGAGTCATGGAGAACAGCTTGTTCCACGGTGGAGAGCGGAAAACAGGCCACTCCGTGTCCACCAAAACAGGCCTTTTCTCAAGCCAAGAGCTCTATGAACTGCCAACATGCATCAAACTCCAGTCTATTCATAAAAGAGGTCTGCTAAGCACCACATGCCTCATGTTGCAGAAGCGTTTCTAATACAATACATATTTCCCAAGTGCTGTATATATACGGTATTTCTCAATTAGTTTTCTTCTTTTACATAAGTCTTATTTCTTGTAGTTTGACTGGAATAAAAGCAGTTTTTTTTTTTTACATATTGGCTACAGAACAAACCACTGTTTCATAATGACTTGCCTAATTAAATTTATTAGTTAGGCCTTTGAATGTTACTTTAAGCTAAATACTAGTATCTTGGAAAAATTATTCATTTATTTATTTTCATCCGCTTTTCCAGGGCCGGATCGTGAGGGCATCAGTCTCAGGAGACAACCCCAGACTTCCCTCTCCCCAGACACTTCCTCCAGCTCCTCTGGGGGGATCCCGAGGCGTTCCCAGGCCAGCTGAGAGACATAGTCCCTCCAGCATGTCCTAGGTCTTCCCCGAGGCCTAATCCCGGTGGGACATGTCTGGAACACGTCCCTAGGTAGGCGTCCAAGAGGCATCCGAAACAAATGCCCGAGCCACCTCAGCTGACTTCTCTCAATGTGAAGGAGCAGCGGCTCTACTCCGAGCTCCTCCCGGGTGACAGAGCTCCTCACCCTGTCTATAAGGGTGCGCCCTGCCACTCTGCGAAGGAAACTCATTTCGGCTGCTTGTATCCGAGATCTTGTCCTTTCGTTCATGACCCAAAGCTCATGACCATAGGTGAGAGTAGGAACGTAGATTGACCGGTAAATCAAGAGCTTTGCCTTTCGGCTCAGCTCCTTCTTTACCACAACGGACCGATACATAGACCAAATTACTGCTGCTCCGATCCGCCTGTCAATCTCACGTTCCATCCTTCCCTCACTCGTGAACAAAACCCCAAGATACTTGAACTCCTTCACTTGGGGTAAGGACACTCCTCCAAACTGGAGATGGCAAGCCACCTTTTTTTCCGGTGGAGCATCATGGCCTCGGACTTGGAGGTGCTGATTCTCATCCCAGCCGCGTCACACTCGGCAGCAAACCGCCCAAGTGCATTCTGAAGGTCCATGTTCGATCAAGCCAACAGAACAACATCGTCTGCGAATAACAGATGAAATCCTGTGGTCCCCAAAAATATCTAGCAAAATATTATGTACTGTCATCATTCATTCATTTTCCTTTGGCTTATTCCCTTTATTCAATAGGGGTCGCCACAGCAGAATGAACCACCATACAGCATATGTTTTACACAGCGGATGCCCTTCCAGCTGCAACCCAGTACTGGGAAACATCCATACACACTCATTCACACACATACACTACGGCCAATTTAGTTTATTCAATTCCCCTATAGTACATGTGTTTGGACTGTGGGGGAAACTGGAGCACCCGGAGGAAACCCACGCCAACACGGGGAGAACATGCAAAACTCCACACAGAAATGCCAACTAGTCCAGCCGGGACTCGAACCAGTGACCTTCTTGCTGTGAGGTGACAGTGCTAACCACTGAGCCATCGTGTGGCCTCGTACTGTCATCATGGCAAAGACAATAGAAATCAGTTATTAGAAATTAGTGTTCAAAAATACAGTACACTTAAAATGAAGTTGTGGAGAAGACTGCTTTAATGTCATGTGGCAGGGAGAAGAACGGGCAAAATTTTATATTTAATTCCAAAATGAAAGTTTATGTGAAATTTCTAACATGACTCATTTTGTTTCCAGATGTATCATAAAATTATAAGTACATGTAAAGGCACGCACGCACGCAGTCTGCCAGACTTCCTCTTCACAAACACTTAATGTAAATGAACAATTGTACCAGACTCTTGTTAAACAAATGAATCCACGAGAGACTGGGAGAAGTGCTGGGGGGGCGGGTTAAAACTTACGCAAAAACTCTCCTGGGGTCCTGACGGAAGCCCTTCACACTCACTGGAGCTCAAAGACACGTTTGGATGCATTAATGCATGCCTTGCTATTGCTAAGATATGAGTCTGTGTGCACGCTAGAAAAATAAATAAATAGGAAGTTTATATGTCGTGCACATGTTACTGTGCGTGCATGTATGCATGTGTGTGTGTGTTGCAGTGGCCTCAAACACACTCCAGATGGTAAAGTGTGTATGCGGTGAGGAGAGGAAGAGGACTAATGTCTCCCAGCTGGAAAACACCTTGATGAGAAACACAGATGCTGCAGGTCCACAATGACAGGAGTGAGAGAAGATCATTTTAATGTCATGTAGCAGGGAGAACATGAAAAAACGGGGGAAAAATTCTGATTTTTGAAAAGTTTCATTCCAAAAATGTTAATTTATGTGAAATATAAAAATTTTGTTTCCAGATTTAATCTTGAAGCTTCTTATTTTATGACATCACAAAAAAATTATAATTAAAAAAAAGCATGAATAAGTAGTCACAAGTGAAAATGTGACGTGATGTGAGCATTTTATGTGTATGATGTGGAGCTGAAAACTAATTTGTTAGCCCTCCTGAGAAATTGTAATACTTTTTATTAGGGATGTCCCGATCAGGTTTTTTTGCCCTAGAGTCCAAGTCATTTGATTTTGATTATCTACCGATACTGAAACCCGATCCGATACTTCTATAATACATTAAAAAGGAATAAAGAAGAGCGAAGAAACAGATCACGGATGTTCCTTTTTTTCATTTTTATTTTAATATTCAACAACTGTGTTAACAAACAGAGCACTTCTGTGAGGTAGCTTGAACAATCAAGTAATAAATAACATAAATTCTTCACTTTTGGACTTTAGCGCAACAGTAAATATAAAAAAACAATAAAAACAAATAGCCTCTCAACTTAAATACCCGGCAGGCAATCCCAAGTTTACATATCTCACTGTTTGCTATGGCAATGTTGTTGTCATCAACTTTATAATACCCCCCGACCGCAGACATACTCGCGCTTTCCGCTTCAGGCTGCTTCCATGTTCTACTTTGGCTGCATTTAACCAATAGCATCTCTGAAACAAAGTGATGTCATGCCGCATGCGTTGTTGTTTCTGTGTCAAGTCAAGAAAGAGGTCTAACTCTGTGCCACCGCATAACTATAGATGTGTTAAAAAAATAATCAGAATATATATATATATATATTCGAGTCCTGATCGGGAGGTAACGTCCGATTCCGATCGAATCTGAAACCGAGTGATCGGGCCCGATTTCCAATCACGTGATCAGATCAGATCAGATCAGATCTGGACATCCCTACTTTTTATAGTAAAATGTTTAACAGAGGACACATGAACACCCATCCTCAAATTGAAATACAACAGAGAAACAGCGAGGACGGGCTTGATCTGGCCAATGAGGATTACCGACTACGTGGTGCCGTACGGGTCAAACACCTGACAGAGTGAAGTAAATCGATTTCATTTCAAACCAAAAGGCTTGCGTATGAAATACATTTACAAAGACGACATCGAAGGACATTTTTGCTATGATATTAGTTAAAGTTTGTTTTGTATACACACAATACAGTTTCAGTTCTCGTTTTTTTAAACTCGTTTTTATTTTTATTCAGTTAATGAAAATGTTTTTTCAATTCTAGTTTGTTCGTTTTCATTAACTATAATAACCTTGCTGCTGTGTGAGGTGTAGTAAATGTAGTGAAAAGTCCTACAAAACGGTAATAGTTTGATTGCGGTGTTTACATGTCTGTACTGCATTTCAATAATGCCACTAATATAGGAATACTCCACATGTCTTAATTCCATTTCTGTTTAGTTCCATTATGACTTCAGTCAGATTAAGGCCATCAAAAAACGCTGTTTACATGGTAGACTCTTAATCAGAGTATTGTCTTAATGGTATTAGAATTGGAGTATTGGTGACCATTTAAACGTACTCATTGTCTGGTTACTCAATCTATGTCCTGCAACAGTAAAGGAGTCTGGAAGACAGATCCGTCGAGCAGGTGGTCCCCTTTTAACCTCCAAACCACAGAAGCTCACCAGCAAAAAGAAGTTCAGTTTCAAGATGTTTACTGCAAGTGTAATTGGTTTTTCATCTGTCCACTAAAATGTCCTTTATGCTAATTTCACAACAGCACTACTTGCGCATACTTGATTTCAGGGATGGGTGTACTGAGATAATTACAGTAATTAGCCACTGTTTTTTCAAGTATCTTAACCAATACTGCTTTATTAAAGGCAGATATATTGTAACTGGATTTCTGATTTAATTTTGATTGATTGACTGAACTTCCATACTAGCATTCCAGAACATGCAAATTTCTCTGAAGTTCGCTGACTAAACTGGATGGATGGTTAGTTTTCTCACCTTGAAGCCTCCTATTCGTTGGTCTCTCTTAAACTCTTTGCCGTTTTTAAGCCATTTGAGCGTCGGTGTAGGATTTCCATTGGCCTGGCAACGAAACTTCACGGTTTTACTGGCAGGAACCGCATGTAGCTTCTTCTCCATCTTATCAGGTTGAGCCCAGACGGGTGCCATCGCTGAGGAACAGATAGAAAGAAGATGAAGAAAATTCATTATGAACTATATCAGGGCTCAGCCGGATATGTAAGAATGTAGTGAAGTTGTTAAAACAATTCAAGCATCGCTTTTTCTATAGAGTTAAAGAAGAATTAAAGGCACAGTATGTAATTTGCACCACTAGAGGGTGTGTATTCGCAACAAACAAATGCGCTAGCTAAAACATCTTATTTCTTTGGATTTGAACATTGCTCTAAACATTTGGGATAATGTAAATACATACGTCAGCAAAATATAAAACACTGTTCTTGTGGTTTTGGGATATTTTAATGAAAACATCTTACATATTGTGTCTTTAATGGTGTTCATTTAAATTAAACTGTTCTAGTTAATCAGTCAAAATACTTTCAATGAATTTAAAGTTTGCTCTTTGCTAATGCTAACCCTAACCCTAAGTTTAATACTAAATATACTCTAAAAATGCTGTGTTGTTGTAACCCAAAGTTGGGTCAAATATGGACAAACTCAACGTTGTTGTTTTTTTTCAATTAAATTTATATTATAATTTTAACACAATGGTTGGGTTTTGTCCATGTTTGACCCAACACTCTTCTCCATCTTATGTGCAATCACTGAGAAACTGACAGAAAAACGGCGGATATCAAAAATATGTTACAATATGTTGGCGCCAACAGCCGAGTGGTTAATATGGAGACCTGAGTTCGATTCCCGGCTCGATAAACTCCACTGTCCTGTCCATTAAAGTTGAAAATCCCCCCAAAATTATATATATATATAATTTCCATTTCAGAACAGAAGAGAACCAAAAAAATAAATGTACATTCCTGGAGAGTGACTGTATTAAGGTGACTGTAGACCAAAGTGTGCAGGATTAGGGTGTTGGCTGTGATCGTGCCCTTGGGACTCAAACAATAATCCATCAAAAGAAATGAAAACGTTGAGTCTAATGAACAAAAGCTCCACACATTCCACAAGACGGCTGTGGTTTATAAGACAAAAACGTGCACTATTTCCTGTTAGAACTCCTGCTTTAAAGGGACAGTTCACCCAAAAAACTAAAACTCTGCCATCGTTTGCTTAGCCTTGAGTTTCTTTCTACCATTGACTCCCACAGTAATTTTTTCTTTTTACCATTGACTTCCATAATATTTATTTTTTCTTTTTACCATTGACTTCCATAATATTTATTTTTTCTTTCTACCATTGACTTCCATAATATATATTTTTTCTTTTTACCATTGACTTCCATAATAATTAGTTTTTCCTACTATGAAAGTCAATGGGTCTTCTTTTGTGTTCAACAGAAGAAAGAAACTCATAAAGGTTTAAAAACACATACGTGAGAGTAAATGATGAGGAATATTTCATTTTTGAATGAACTACCCCTTTAAAGGACAATTCCAATACCTTTGTATGGAACAGATACAGTTTCTGGCATTTTCATATGAGTTTCGAGCACTGTAAGAAAGGAAACCAACCACTGACTTCCATGGTAATTCGTTTTTTATTTCTACCATTGACTTCCATTGCAGTTTTTTTTTAATTTCTACCATTGACTTTCATAGTAATTAGTTTTTCTTTTACTTTCTACCATTGACTTCCATAGTAATTCGTTTTTTCTTTCTGCCATTGACGTCCATAGTAATT
>CAIGQV010019087.1:5263209-5277465 GCA_903798115.1 Danio jaintianensis
ACACACACACAAACACGCATAAATGCAGGTGCAAACACACACACACAAAAACAAAACACACAAAAACACAAACACACGCACTCAAACGCAAAACACAAGCAAATGCACAAACACACATGTACGCACATGCACACACAAACACACACACATACAAATGCACTGAAACGCAAACACATACAAAAACCCAAACACACACACAGTAACACACAAACCGACAAACACACAAAACCCCAAACAAACGCACGCACAAACAAGCACACCCACACACACAAACACACATGCACGCACACACACACACACACGCACAAACAAACAAGCACATAAATGGACGCACACGCAAACACAAACAAAAAATTAAACACGCGCGCACACAAGCAAACACACACACACGCAAGCACACAAACACACACCCACACACGTTCAAGCATTAATCTGCCATGACTTATGCTAGCCTGCGTCAATTAAAAGCCCACATCAGGACTTGGACGCTAATGGCATTTGTTCACAATGGCCACGCTTGTACAAATATAATCACTGCTTGCCTACACGCAAATGTGGCCCTGCACACATACACGCACACATGCTCTGCAGGAATGAGATCAGCGAGTCCTGCTGAATCACAAGCATTGTTTCCACCCCAAACTATTTATTCATCTCTTTTTAGATGCTCCGCGTGTTTGACTGAGTAAGCCTGAAAAGGAGAAAATGATGTGGCAAGAATTGGAAGAGAGTCAAGAAAGAAATGCATCAATGAGAGAATCAGATGCTGCAGTACACAGTAACAACATTAATTTAACCAGTAAAATAAATTAAAGCCGTGTTTCTCTACCATGTTCCTGGAGGACCACCAGCACTGCATGTTTTGGATGTCTCCTTTGTCTGTCACACCAATTACAGGACATTTAGTCTTTGCTAATGAGCTGATGATCTGAATCATGTGGGTTTGGTTAAGGAGACCCAGAAAATGTGCAGTGCTGGTGGTCCTCCAGGAACGTGGTTGAGAAACACTGATTTAAAGGACACTTTGGGAACACCATTGAGTGACGACTAGTTAATCATGCTTGTTAAAGGGATAGTTCATGCAAAACTGAAAGTTTACTCACTATTTACTCTCCCTCAAGTGGTCCAAAACTGTTATGAGTTTCTTTCTTTTGTGTTCAACAGAATGAAGCAAATCTTAAAGGTTTGATATAACACATATGACCTTATCGATTATCGGTATATAAAACTACAATTAGAAGGAATTAATTATAGGTTATAAATGTTCATAACGTGCATCCCTAAATACCACATATGAAAGTGGTACAAATCAGAATTGAAAAGATCAGATACCATGGGGTTTGTGCTGTTTATACTGTCAAGACAAAAACAAAAAAATAAAAAGAATGAATTGGGCCACATTTGCTTGAAGTGAACGTATGTAACGTGACTAGTTGTAGTGTTGTAGTGCACCTAACAAGTGTTACAGCTGTAGTAAAACATTAAAGACAATGAACTTGGGTTTTGTCGTGTGTGCTTAGATCTATAGAGGTAAACAATAAATAAATAAATAAATGAACCAGATTTTTTAGGTATTTCTGCGCCCACACAGAAGTTTTTTAGTCCATCATTGAATCAGTTTATTTACTGATGCAAATGTGTCTAAATATATATTTATTTAGTTTTTATATCAATTTCCAGTAATATTATCAACTAATATGCAATTTTTATATGATTTATTTACAATACTGGTTGTAGTAAAATTTTCATACTTTAATTCATCCAAAATGTGTTGAGTCGGGTTGAGGTCAGGACTCTGTGCAGGCCAGTCCAATTCCTCCACTCCAAACTCTTCATCGTTTCATGTTGGACCAGGAATTCCCAAGGTCAACAGCTTAAAAACAAGCCCACACCATAACCCCATAACCACCATAAAGTAATATTTTCTGTCTTTTAGAAGATTTTTTGCTTACCAAACAAGTGGTTCTAATTGGATTTGCATTGCAAACCTTAAATAAAAAGTTATTATTTTTCATGTTTTACGTTTTTAGTTAGTTCAATCCCAAAAATAATTCTGCATAAATCCGCAAATTTCTTTACAAACTTCTGCACAGAAATAGCAAACAATTGTCCACAGATTCTGTCAGCCTACCTACAATTATAAATAGTTGACATTGCTTGAACTCATTTAGAAATATTAGATACTATAATAGCATAAAGATTATACTAAAACATCATTGATAGGTGACGCTACAGAATAAAGACATGACAGAGTAAAAACTATTTCAAATGACTGATTTGTTCCATTTTCACAGACTTTGAAAGTGTTTTCCCATTGCAAAGCATTTAACAGTGTTTAGACTTAAAACACTATTTAAGGGAATCCAGTTGTTTGTGCAGGTTGTATTATTACCTAGGAGGGAAAAAACAACAAATGTAACCAAATGCTGGAGTGTCAGCCAGACATCAACAGCTGAAACTATCATTTACACCACAGGAGGCCTGAGGGAAAAGTGCTCTGTCCTGACAGGAGGAAGAAGGAGAGGAGGAGTAGAGGAAGAAGGAGAGGGTATCCGCACGCCTGGCCATTTGGCTGTCAAGCATTAAGTGGGTAAAAGGTAATCCATCACATTCTGGCCGTTTCATCTTCCCTTTGTTAGTCGCACAACAAAAAGTTTAAGGAAAAGTATTAAACAAATATCGAGAAACTAAAATCACTTTAAATATTCGGAAGCCAAATGTAATGGGAGAAGTTGCATCCTGGACGAGCCCCCAAATTTCAGATTAGTTACGTTTTTATCCAAAGAAGAATGAATAATGCACAGATAATTCATGAACAATGTGCATAAGAGAACAAAATAGTCACTTATATGCAGTGTTTAAAAAAGTAATAGATTACAAATTACTGATTACTACTGGAAAATTGTAAACAAATTACATTACTAATTACTTAATGTAAAAATTAATCAGATTACCAATTACTTTACTTTGAAGTTACTTTTAAAACACATAAAATATCAACTGCAGCTCTTTCAGTGATTTAATATTCACTAAGAAACATTACAATAGGTTGATCACAGCAGCTTGACGTATTCAAAAGACTTAAAGAGATAGCTCACCCAAAACTTAAAATTTTCTCATAATTCACTTGTTCCAATCCTGACACAAAGAAAACTGTATACCTGTAACCATTGACATCCATAGTATGCAAAAGCACTGCAGTGTTTGGGTGTTCTGTGTTTGTCTGAGGTAATTAGTCTACTGAAATGTGTATATTCCATACAAAGTATGAAGCTGACCGGTCAGTTCTTGTCGCATGACTCGCGGTTTTCATCTGGGGGCGCAAGTTAAATGTGAGCGCGCACAATATGCACTCCCAATATGCGTGCCTCGTTTGGAATTAACGAACTTGCGCGAGCAAAAAATGTGATATGTAAATGGCCCCATAAGCAGCTACACTTCTCTTCACATTCAGAAGACACCTTCACTCCCGATCCTGCACAAAAATCCAATTTAGCCTGAGTTGGACCGCCGTGTTTTTGGGTGCCGGTGTCCTCCTTGGTGACGAGTATTGTCCTAGAATGCTTTCTGTTCGAGTGCTTGAACAAGTTTCTGGTCGAGTTAAAAGCAGTGAAAAGTTCTTTAGAGACTGCACATAGATGCATTTCACAGCAATATCTTTGTTTTTACACTCAATGAAATCAAAGTATTGTCTGTATTTCCACTTGAAGAAGCAACCACTCTCATCAGCAACCATTTCAGCTCGCGTTCTCCAGTAATTTAAAAGTCCATGCTTATTAACTGACGTTGCATCAGAAAACGTGATTTAAAAGAAGCATTTTTATAACTATATTTGTAACGTAAGTAACGCAATTACACTGACTTTAGTAACTGTAATCAGATTACACAAATTCAAAACGTAATGCGTTACATTACTGCGTTCCCCAAAAATGTAATTAGATTACAGTAACGCGTTACTAAGGAACATGTTACACCCAACTCTGCTTGTATGCAAAGGATTGATGATAAATTTGGAATGTGCTAAATTGCGCATAAAGCAAAGTGTTTGATGAATGTTTGCATCGAAGGTTATTCTCATGTTTTTTGGTGATATAAGAATTATCCAACTCAAGAGAGAACAAGTTTGCTATGTACACACTATAAGAAATATTTTTTGCTACACTCAAGCCATAGAATAACACGATTTAGTCAACAGTTCTAAAAGGAACCTTTTTTCTCCTCATTGTAAAGAATATTTTAATCATCCAAATTTGTTTTATTTACTTTTGTGGAATGGAAGGTTAATTTACCTTTATTTTTATGAGTGTGTTGTCAGATTTTACATACACACTCTTAAAATTACAGGTTTTTTAATCATCCAAAAGAACTTTTTCTACTTAAAAGAAATTTTGGTGAATTTTATGTTTTATTTACCTTTATTTTTAAGAGTGTATTTTAAGATTTAATGCACGCACTCTTAAAAAAATAAAGGTTGGGAATGACATTTAACATTTATAGAACATTTTAATTGCACAAATGATTCTTTATAGTAGATAAAATACTATTTAAAAGGTGATAACTTTGACTATGACTGGATTTGATATGAAAGACTCTTTGGAGGAACCAAAAAAGGTTTTTCTATTGTATTTTTATATTTATGGTACTTTTTTTTAAAGGATAGTTCACACAAATCTGACAATTCTGTCATTACTTACTCACCATTTACTTTTTCCTATCCTGTTTAAGTCAATGGTTACAGGTTTTCAGCCTTCTTCAAAATATCTTCTTTGGTGATCAACAGAATAAAGAAACTCAACCACTTGAGTAAATATTGAGTAAACATTCAATTTTGGGTGAACTATCCCTTACAAATAAGTTTTCATCCAAGATTTTTAAGCGATATTCAAAAATGTGGATGCAAAATAGTTCCCGTTAACTGCAACCATATTGTTATGCAATGCAAGTATTCATAACGACTATTAGCCCATAGGTCTATACTTTACAACTCTGCATTCTACTACCACAAGAAAACATGCTTGGTTTTCCCAGAAACACGATCTCTGCTGTGGAATAGCACCACAGGGCGGAGTACTTTCTGTGTCTTCTTTTAAAAGCAGTAATTTATAGCGTCTCCGGTAGTCAACTCTTCCCTTGACAACAAATACCTTTTCATTACAAAAGGAGGATGGTGAGACAACAGGGAAGGAGAAAGAGATAGAGAGAAGCGAGGTATTTTTTGCATAGCCGGAGGGTACAGATGGCAGCTATTTCACACCTCCAGCTCTGGGGTAAATTCAGACCTACCATGTTTATTTAAAGCCTTCACACAGTCGGCAAGAGCAGAAGTGACCGCTCTTTTTTTTTTTTTTTATAATAAGAGTAATGTAAGGCATTTAGAAGTCTCCTGGGAATGCTGTATTTCCGAAATCCTAAAAGACGACGAAGCTACGGAAGCACGTTTGGGCCTGTGAGAGCCAAAGGCACTCGCTTGGCTGGAATGTTGCCAAAGGACACCTTTTTCAGGGTTTTATTTCAGCTGGTGTGCTTCTTTTTTTTCTTCCCCCCCAATCCGTTTCCCTTTTTCACCCTCTGTATATGACTTGAAAGTCCTTAGGGTATTGAATGGCTATTTTGGATATGAGGTGGAAATGAAAAACGAATGGTATCCAAGTGTAAACTTCCACAGCTCAGGGTTGAATGTGTGTTTTTTTCCTCCTAGCACACACTACTGATATGCACCATATTGCAGATGCGAGGATGGTTTGAAAACGTGCAGATAGATCATAGTACAAGGTGATACAATCATTTTGTACAATATCCAAGTCTAGTGGCTTTTAATGGGCGTGTATTTTGGACAACAGTATTATAATTGCTCTTCAGAATAATATTAAAAGTGTTTAATGTACTTTTCAGAAATACAGTTAAAGTCATAATTATTAGCCCTCCTTAATTATTAGCCCCTCTCTATATTTTATTCAACACATTTCTACACATAATAGTTTTATTAACAAATTTTTACTAGTATTCAGCTTAAAGTGCAAGTTAAAGGCTTAACTAATTAGGCCAATTAGGCAACTTAGGGTAATAAGGCAAGTCATTGTATAAAGATGGTTTGTTCGGTAGATAATCGAAAACAAATATTGCTTAAGGGGGCTAATAATAGCGACATTAAAATGGTTTTAAAAAAAATTACATTAAGTAATTAGTAATGTAATCAGATTACAATTTTCCAGTAGTAATCAGTAATTTGTAATCTATTACTTTTTTAAACACTGCATATAAGTGACTATTTTGTTCTCTTATGCACATTGTTCATGAATTATCTGTGCATTATTCATTCTTCTTTGGATAAAAACGTAACTAATCTGAAATTTGGGGGCTCGTCCGGGATGCAACTTCTCCCATTACATTTGGCTTCCGAATATTTAAAGTGATTTTAGTTTCTCGATATCCGTTAAATACTTTTTCTTAAACTTTTTGTTGTGCGACTAACAAAGGGAAGATGAAGCGGCCAGAATGTGATGGATTACCTTTTACCCACTTAATGCTTGACAGCCAAATGGCCAGGCATGCGGATACTCTCTCCTTCTACAAATAAGACTTTCTCTGGAAGAAAAAATATTATAGGAAATACTGTGGAAAAACTCCTTGCTCTGTTTTACATCATTTAGGAAATATTTGAAAATAAATAAATAAATAAAAATCATCAATAATTTTGACTTCAACTGTATATTTCATACCCCCTTCCAAATCACCAAATACAGTTAATCCAATCACTTTCATGGCCACAGATATATAAAATCTCACTCTCGGAAGCTCAATGAATTCAAGTTATAGTTTGCCACCTGTGCAATGAATCCATTTGTGAAATTTGCTCACTATTAAATAATATTCCACAGTTAACTGTTAGTAGTATTATAACAAAGTGGAAGCAATTGGGAACAACAGCAACTTGGTCATGAAGTGGTTGGCCATGTAAAAATCACAGAGCGGGGTCAGCACAGGGGAGGGTCACAGTGACCAGAAACAGTGTGACTTTCTGCACAGTCAACAGCTACAGACCTCCAAACTTCACGTGGCCTTCAGATTAGCTCAAGAACAGTGCATAGAGAGCTTCATGAAATTGGTTTCAATTGCCAAGCATCAATGTGCAATGCAAAGTGCAAAAAATGGATTCATTGGATTTATTAAATTTTAAGGTAAGTGGTTGCAAACAATTTATATGGGCTTAATTTAAACAAACTAATTAAATTTAGCAATGTTCAACTTTGTTTAAATTCAGTCCATATAAATTGTTTGCAACCACGTACCTTAAAAAAAAAAAGTTAATCTAATGAATCATTTTTTTTTTTCAGTGTAGCGCTTTGGAGTCGTTTTCGTGCAGTGACCAATCACACTTCTTTGTGTAGGAATCCAATGGGTGAGTCTTCACTCTTCACCGTTGACCATGTGAACACAATGGCCAATCAGCGATGTTTAGGAATGCACTCAACAGTGCTCAAATGTTGGCAGAAAATAGAGGTTTTTGGTTGGTACTGAACTCTGAATACTTTTGATAACACTAGTAGAGAAGAGATTATGGTGTGGGCTTGTTTTTAAGATTTTGACCTTGGGAATCTGGGGTTGGCAATTCCTAGTCCAACATGATTGTGCACCAGTGTGCAGAGCAAGGTCTATAAAGACATGAATGAGAAGTTTGGTGTGGACGAAATGGACTGGCCTGCACAGAGTCCTGACCTCAACCTGACTGAACACGTTTGGGATGAATTAATGCAGAGAATGGGAGTCTCGTCCAACATCAGTAGATTTGACAAATGTGCTTCAAGAGGAATGGTCAAACATTCCCATAAACACACACCTAAATCTTGTGGAAAGCCTTCCCAGAAGAGTTGACGCTAGTATAGCTGCAAATGGTGGGCCAATACCCCATTAAAACCATAAAAGACTGGGATGACATTAATGTTCATGTGCACGTAAAGGCAGATGTCCCGAAATCTTTTTGCAATACAGTGTAGTTTCCTAAATTGAAGCTTAATTTTAAGCCACTGATAAACCTTCATGTTAATTGATATGATAAAATCCTATTGGTGCAGTTTCAAAAACCCAGCCTGTTTAATTCAGGCTCAGAAAGAGGGTGGAAACAATCCTACCTGCTTTTAGTATATAAAAAACTTAAGCAGTGGGGAAAAAAATGATGCAGTGAAATAAACTGCAGGATATGACAAATAAAAAAAATGTTAGGAGCTTAAACGCAAAGTCTCTGAGACATGTTATATTTATGAAACTATTAACTAGGACCAGAGAAAAGACCTACCCTCATCTTGGATGGCTGGCCTGCCCTGCGACTGAAGAGCCTGAGTTAACAGTACTGAGATCAGCAGCAGCGTGGTCTTCATTATCATCATCATCTTCATTATTATTATCAAAGATTCTCTACATCTGAACTCCACATCCAGCCCAGCTCTCCATGAAATCAACTAGGACATCAGCACTATTAAGAGAGAGGGAAAGAAATTTAATTAAAAACAATCATCTATTCATGTTTAAGAATTCCTGAATCTGTCATAATGTTCAATGTAGAAATGATGTAAAATATTGAAAATAACACTGGCCATAACCTGCATGTAGTCATCTGAATTTGACTGTATTGTGAAAAGATGCTATTGGTTGACAGATTTAATTATAAGTAAGTAAGTAGTGTTGTCAAAAGTATCGAGTTCGGTACCAGTCGGTACTGAAATTTTAAAACGTTCATTTCCCGCAAACATTTGAGCGCCATTGTGTTCACTTGCTCAACAGAAATGACTGTGATTGGCTGTGAAGGTCATCGGTTCACCACTCTTCATCACTGCTCATCTAATGCAAACACGGATACAAATTTCAGTACCGATTTGATACCAATCGGTATCAATCGGTATCGGCGGGAAATGGACGTTTTTAAAATTTCAGTACCGATTGGTATCAAATTACAGTATCGTGACAACATCAGTACCGATTGGTACCAAATTCGATACTTTTGACAACACTATAAGTATAAATGCATGTCCCGAGGTGATGTTTTTTTGTCAAATAATGTTATGAGATGTCTATCACCATCACAGAAAAATATACTTGGAAATTGTTAATAATAAAAGTAACTTGCACTAAGGAATTGAACAAATTCCTATCAGACGCTGATTAAAATGCCATGGACGGTTTGGGGATTCTTGTAGACAAAAAGCTGAAAATAAAATGCATGCATGACAAGGAACTTATATTAAACTGACTTAAAAACAGTTTGCGTAACTTATAAAATTAAGTTAGAACATGATTAACTTCATTTAATAAGTTATAATTAACTAAAAACATAGGTTGCCATGACTAATTGATCATATAAGTTTTTACCATGTAGTTACTTTACGTTAAAAAAGTTGATTTTACTTAAAGTCAGTAAACCCATTGACTTGACTTAACTATTAGAATTATGCACATAGTTTGTTTCCTTAGTAATTATAAGGCAATGTTTCATTTTTAGCCTTATAAAGAGGTTTACTCTCTTTTTTTAAGTTAAGTAAACGCTTTTTACAGTGCGCAGTGATTCCTTTTTGAATATGCTAACGGTCCAATCTGATTCAATGATTTATGTTAAGCTAAGCTAAAAGTGCTCCTGCCACAAATCAAGTGAGCAAACATAAAGGCACTATGCAATTAGCTACTTTCCTTCAAAGTAGTTAGTAAACCCATTGACTTAACTTTTATAATTATGCACATAGTTTGTTTCCTTAGTAATTATAAGGCAATGTTTCTTTTTTAGCCTTATAAAGAGGTTTACTCTCTTTTTTTAAGTCAGATCAACTAATCGCTTTTTACAGTGTGCTGCACTCTAAAAACAAATAATGACAAAAAGTCAAGAGAACAAATATTTGTATGTTGCTTTTACATATTTTAACAAATTGATCGGGTTTCAACCAAATATTTTACGTTAGACAAAGTTTAACTTCATATTTTTTAGTCAGTCTAATTGATGTAAGTTGAAATGACTAGAAAAGTTGATTTGATTCAACCCAAAAAATAAGGCAGCAACAAATCTTCTTACAGTGTGTCATAAGCCTAATAGGAAGATTGCAAAAAAGGAGACAGATTGCATTCATAAACATTAACGTACATCATTTTATAGTGGAAAACAGAGTTGAATCTGAGCAATTCCAGTGTTATGGATGCGACCTTCGCAGTAAAATCTTAAAACATAAATTCACATATAAGTATATGTTAACATTATATTGAAACATCTACTTATATTTTTTGAAGCAACTAACCACAGAGTTATGGGATCAGAAAAATATCAATCTGTAAATATTTTTATATATTAAATGAGGGAAATAAACATGCGTTACGGATGTGACGAAAAACGTTAGAGAGTTTACAGTATACAACTTACTTTGTAGAAATTCTGTGACTTAAACTGCACAACCCAAAAGAAACAATGCTGATCAAGAGGAGAAGAGTTGCTCTCTATAGAACAAACATGATTGATTTTATTTTATTTTGCATTTTTGAGGGAAAAGCTTGGTTATGGATGTGACGTCTCTCCATTATGGATGTGACAGATGTGAAATTAGCACTTGTGTGACTTTGGTAAATCAAATATATAAGTTTGAAATCATTGACAGAGACATTTTTGAGTATTTTTACAGTACTGTAAAATACACACATACTCAAAAAACCTAGAAAGGGATTCGCTATTTTGGTGAAAACTTGGCAAGGTTGACATTTGCATGGAATTGCTCATCTTAGTTGTGTGTCGGGTCACTTTGTCTGTTTGCTCTCTGGAAATACACAGGAACACAAACACACTCCTATCTGTCAACTTTAGACCCCAGCGTGACCCCGACACACCATTTGTCCTACAGCTATCGGAACTCCTCATTCAAACATCATTTACACATTTCAACACACCCCACTACGACAAAAAAAAAAACCAACAACTGCATTTCACAACTCGACAAGCAGATGTTTTCCCTTCAGAGTGTTTGGCTGGGGTCATTCGTGCGTCTTTGCTTGCGATCAGGATTTTTTGGTTTTTAATTCAAAACATAAATATGTCAACATTTCTTAATAACAGTCCCTCCAGGATTATGCAAAACCAATTGTTCTTCAGATTAAAAAAAAAAAATTTAGTTTTTGAGTTTTTTCACAGCTGAACAGAAGAATTGATGCAAATAATACCATTGGCTGGGGTGATTTGTGTGTCTCTGCTTGCAGGATTTTTTTATTTATTTTTTTAATTCACAAAATGTAAATATTCATTCATTCTCCTTCGGCTTAGTCCCTTTATTCATCAAGGGTCACCACAGCGAAATGAACCGCCAACTTATACAGCATATGTTTTACACAGCGGATGCCCTTCCAGCTGCAACCCAGTACTGGGAAACATACATACACACTCATTCACACACACTCACTACAGCCAAATTAGTTTATTCAATTCACCAATAGCGCATGTGTTTGCACTGTGGGGGAAACCGGAGCACCCGGAGGAAACCCATACCAACACGGGGAGAACATGCAAACTTCACACACAACTGCCAACTGACCCAGCCGGGACTCGAAGCAGCGACCTTCTTGCTGTGAGGTGACCGTGCTAACCACTGAGCCACTGTGCCGTCAAAAACGTAAATATGGCGAAATAAATTTTAATATCAGTCCCTCCAGGACTTTGCAAAACCAATTGTTCTTCAGAAAAAAAAAAAAAATTACTAAATGTTTGAGTATTTGGAATTTGATACCAATCAGTACTGAAATAAAAAAAAAAAACGTCCATTTCCCGCTAACATTTGAGCACGTTCTTAAACAGCGCTGATTTGCCATTGTGTTCACGTGCTCAACAGAAATGACTGTGATTGGCCGTGTTCACCATCAGTTCACCGAACTCACCGCTGTTTACTGAGTGTAACCACAGATACAGGGACACTGGAGCGTTTCAAAGTCACGTCGATCAGCTGGTTTGTCTATAAGCTGACATACAAGCGATCCGCTGATGAATCGCGGCTTTAAAACACTTCATTGTCCCTGTATCTGTGGTTGCACTCAGTAAATAGTTCGGTGAACTGATGACCTTCACAGCCAATCACAATCATTTCTGTTGAGCAAATCAGCGCTGTTTAAGAACGCTCAACTGTGCTCAAATGTTAGCGGGAAATGGACGTTTTTAAAATTTCAGTCTCTATTGGTACCGAATTCCAGTATAGTGACAACCCTACAAATAATACCATTGGCTGGGGTCATTTGTGTGTCTTGTTGCTAATTCACAAATGTAAATAAGTCAAATGAACTTTTAATATCAGTCCCTCCCGGATTTTGCGAAAACATTTGTTCTTGAGGTAAATTTTTTTTCCAAAAACTACATTTTTGAGCATTTTCACAGCGAAACACAAAAATTGATGCAAATAATACCATGTGTTTTGACAAAATAAGTAATTTTAGGATGCAGACATTCCTGGAGGGACGGTAATTTTGTTAAAACTAATATAAAGCTGAAGTTAAGGTTGGGCGGCACGGTGGCTTAGTGGTTATCACTGTCGCCTCACAGCAAGAAGGTCGCTGGTTCGAGTCCCGGCTGGGCCAGTTGGCATTTCTGTTTAGAGTTTGCATTTTCTCCCCGTGTTGGTGTGGGTTTCCTCCGGGTGCTCCGGTTTCCCCCACAGTCCAAACACATGCGCTGTAGGTGAATTGGGTAAGCTTAATTGTCCGTAGTGTATGTGTGTGAATGGGAGTGTATGGGTGTTTCCCAGTCATGGGTTGCAGCTGGAAGGGCATCCGCTGCGTAAAACATATGCTGGATAAGTTGGCGGTTCATTCCGCTGTGGCGACCACAGATTAATAAAGGGACTAAGCCGAAAGAAAATGAATGAATGAATGAAGTTAAGGTTAGATTAGGTTTAATAAATGAAATCTAGACTTGCTAGATTAATTACATGGAAACTCAATTGACTGTCAGTGCACCTATTAAATGTAGAGCTGCACAATATATCGAAAAATGATTGTTTTCGCAATGTTAGTAAATGCAATATTCATATCGCAGAGATAAATTAAATTGTGATAAATTATATTTATTTTATGTGCCAGCCATTTGTGTGTTGCATGCATAGGTTGTTTATCCAAATTCGACCAATCGGATGGGGTCTTACTATCGTTAGCCCCACCTCCTCGGCAGTTGCTGTTCTGCTATTGGTTGGAGCGAACCAAAAGGTGAACCCAGAGCTGAAAATAAACACTAATATAAACAGCCAATAAGAGTCATAATATTTGCAGAAGTTTCCAGTCATTCATAGTGTTTTAAAGCCTAAATATTTGCAACTTGACATGCTTTATAGGTTGATTTAAATTACATTTTATCAGTAAATATCTATAAACTGTTGACATTCGTAAATTTTAAGAATAATAAAATTAAATACTGAATAACTAACAATAACAAATATTAATTTAGGACCTTTTAATAAATAAATGTAAAAAGTAGCTAATAAAAATTGCATTTCTCTATAGAAATGCTATATCGTAAGAAGTATTGTTAATGCAGTACTCAAAAACAATATCCCATATCGCATATCATTACCGTGCAGCCTTGATTAAATGTTAATACCAGAATAAAATGCTGAGGAAATATTCTCGCTGAGCCATAACGCAATAAGATGTCACCTTCACAACTGCTCTAATAAGGACAAGAAACTTGGACATACGCCAAGACACTTGATCCATGCACATAAAAAGTTCCCACAGAATTTGTACTGGTTTCATTTTCCATCTTATATGTGCAGCTGGTGCAGATGAACGGAGAGACGGGCAAACGGTCAAACGGGGGACATTTCATCCCCAACACAGAGAGTATTAAACACATTAATAATCACTCATCACACTCGGGCACACAATAAACTCCCACATGCGTCAGTTTAAAGTGAAAAAGCAGCAATTCAACAACAGCTAAAACACAAATACTAAATGAAAAAAAAAAACTGAAATTGCTTTTCTTATTTCCAATTTTTGTCGGGGCAACACGGTGGCTCAATAGTTGGCGCTGTCGCCTCACAGCAAGAAGATCGCTGGTTCAAACCCCGGCTGGGTCAGTTGGCATTTCTGTGTGGAGTTTGCATGTTCCCTTCGTGTTGGCGTGGGTTTCCTCCAGTTTCCCCCACAGTCCAAACACATGCACTATAGGTGAATTGGATGAACTAAATTGGTTGTAGTGTATGAGTGAGTGTGTGTGTGTGTGTGTGTGTGTGTGTGTGTGTGTGTGTGTGTGTG
>CAIGQV010019087.1:5284807-5305803 GCA_903798115.1 Danio jaintianensis
GGGGTGGGGGGAGTGAATGACCAGCACTCTCCACCACCCTCAATACCTCCCTTGAGCAAGGCACCGTTCCCCCCAACTGCTCCCCGGGCGCCGCAGCATGGCTGCCCACTGCTCCGGGTGTGTGTTCACGGTATGTGTGTGTTCACTAACTGTGTGTGTGCACTTGGATGGGTTAAATGCAGAGCACAAATTCCAAGTATGGGACACCCTACTTGGCCACACTACACTTCACTTCACTTCACTTCACTAAATATACAGCACACACTAAATTATTTATATATTACACTTTTGTTTTGCATCGCAATTAATCATTTAGCAACACTAATTAACAACATTCAGGGTTTTTAAAAGCTAAGCTAAAAGAAAAAAAATCAGATACCTGCATGAACATAAATGAATATACAATCGAAAAACCTACCATTGGGTAAAAAAAAAGTGTCATTTAAATTTAATAAAAAAAATTAACCCAGTGTTTTATCACAAAAAACCCAGATTTTTAAAAGTTATTATATATATACATATATAAATTTAATTGATCTCTGTGATGGATATTGCATATTATTGCAATAACAAAAGAATCTAATATATTGTGCTGCCCTATTTGCAGTGAAGTTATGAAGCAAGAATGATTGGTATTTCAATAAATATTTCATGAATTATCCTTCTTCCACAATAGGCTATAGTTATGCTGTTTTTACTGTGGGAAGATAAACAACTGCAAGATCAAACCTGTCTTTCACATCAAGATAACTCCATGCATTTATGTTGGCAAAGGGATTCTGCCAAACCTCAAGCATGGAGATATCAAAACACAACACTGATTTACCAAATAATAATAATAAACCAGTTTCAGGACCAATTTCTACTCAAGGTAACTGTGAGGCTCTCTCAACTCTGTCTAGGAAAATCAAATCATTAAGTAACCCAATAGCTCAGGGTTACAAGCTTAACACAACAACACACCTTTTGCATAGAAGCCACTAAATGAAACAGGGAAGGTTTTATTTAACTGTATCTACAGGAGAGCTACGACAGCTGTTGAAATATACAAATTTACCTCGAAAAACATTATTTTGTTTTCAATTGTTGAATTGAATGGCTTTAAATATGAGATACTGTACGAGAGCGCGCGTGGCAGTACAGGCACGCGCACTGAACTCGCTCTAATAACGTCAGGTTTGGAGATATTTGATCATCAATAATCTCATAACAAAAGCATACTCGTTTCATTAAAAAAAAAACATTATTCAATTAATTAGAGACATGCAACTTTTTTTTATTATTAAAAACTGTATTACTAGCTACTTTAAGCAGTCGTATAGCGTAAAAGTCTATAGTTTACATTAAAACTATTTAGTTGAAAAATATTTACTTCAGAAAAGCAGAAATGTAAAACAATTCAAGCAATGCTGCACGACAGTATTTAAATAAATGAACACGAACAAAAAAATAAAACAAGATAAACTGCCTAAGTAATGTAAACTATATAACTGTCATCAAACTCAGTCCAAAAAAATCTAGTGTGTCCAAATGTTGTCCACCAATTTTTACAAAAACTCAGCTAGTACGCTTCGAATTTAATAAAACAGCAAAAGCATGTGCATTTTATTACAGACAGACATGCTAGAGTCCATTTACAAGCGTTACTCACCTTTCTGAAGCAAATCCTCTGAGGAATGATTCAATCCTGAACAGATTCAGAAGTTATAAAATACGGTCTCCACAATAGTCAATGGATGAAACTCCACATTTCTTGCTCAGTCGCAAGTTTAGTCTTTGTTTGTTTGCTTTTAAATTAAAACTCTTCAGATGTTGCTCAGTTTTTCTTCAACTCGCCGGAAAATCGTCTGAAATTGGTGAATAAAATCCTCAGCAGAAACGCGTGCTCGTCTTTAAGATGATTTCATGAAGTAACATAACGTCTAAAATCCACTCACAGCACCCAAATACCGATTTTCTCACCGAGTTTGCACGTTTTTCTTCTGGAAATCCCACCCGTGCGGTTTTTGTTTGCGCTCGTGCGTAATGAAGGTAGAGGAGAAAAACTTTTACCCCCTTCGCCACTTCGGTCGGCGGATCAAAACAAATCAAAACACTTGAATGCGGGTTTATTAGAGCCACACTTCTCCGTATAAATCGGTGTATGTTCGGGAACACGAACTTTTTGTTGTTTTGTCGATAAATCCGGTGTCGTCGGCCTCCCCCAGCTCTTCTTCTTCAGATACAGCGAGATTCCGCACTCATGGATGGAGGAGTGTGTGAGCAGAAAGACCTGACTCCCCCTCCATCACTAACACCTCAGGACTACCAAACAGCTGGCCCAGTGCACTCTGGGATTGTAGTTTTTGTCAAAGCGAACCCCCTCTTTGATGTTTTCCTCTAAAGAAGAACAATAATATTTTAAGGTTCTATCAAAGATATAGGTCAGCAATCATCATTAAGCTTACTCTCCAATCACTTATTCAAAACATTGGTTTCTTCCATTGAACACAAAAGAAGATATTTTGAAGAATGCTGGTACGCTGAAAAAAAAATATTCATTGGATTTACTCTTTTTTTTTTTTAAGGTAAGTGGTTGCAAACAATTTATATGGGCTGAGTTTAAACTAACAGACTGAATTCAATTATCAATTATCCATTTCCAAGAACCAATTAGAAACCATTAGGAGTTTTGATGGATAAAATGTTATGGTTCGTATTGGTATTTGTAGTGAAAACCACTAAATGGTTTTACTATGTATGCAATGTTTTTGTTGTTGGTTTTGTTGGTTTTTATTGTTTTTTCTCAGCATACTCTTAAAAAATGCTGCGTTTTTACCCACTTGCTTGGTTAAAAAAATAGAATTTAAATTTAGTTGAAAAAAAAATGATTATAGGGCGTCACGGTGGCGCAGTGGGTAGCACGATTGCCTCACAGCAAAAAAGTCGCTGGTTCGAGCCTCGGCTGGGTCAGTTGGCATTTCTGTGTGAAGTTTGTATGTTCTCACCGTGTTCGCGTGGGTTTCCTCCGGGTGCTCCGGTTTCCCTCACAGCTTAAATTGTCTGTAGTGTATGTGTGTGAATAAGTGTGTATGGATGTTTCCCAGTGATGGGTCGCAGCTGGAAGGGCATCCGCTGCGTAAAACATATGCTGGATAAATTGGCGGATCATTCCGCTGTGGCGACCCCAGATTAATAAAGGGACTAAGCCGAAAAGAAAATGAATGAATGAAAAATAATTATAATAATAAACCAACAATGGGGTTCATTTAGTGATGCAACTCAATAGCAGAAACACATTTGTCAGTGTGAATTAAAAGATATGACTGAAATGAAACGTAAAATTAGACATATCAGAAAAACAAATCAAATGGGACGTCGACCATTCTAGGAAACAACAGAACAGTTTTCTCAGAAATTCCAATTGTATCATTGTTTGTTTGTTTGCCGGAGTTCTGCTCACAGTTAAAAGGTTTCCACACAGGGCTTGAGGTGACAATTTTCTCTCTAGTAAAACGTTTATTGACCCAATTTGCTCTCTAAAGAACAGCAAAGTCCAAGAAACCGACAGCAAAAACGCCTCTGCGAAGTGTGACACACCACTCATGTTCCCCAATGGCCCCGGGACTAATGTTTCCTAGTTTGTTTCATTTCCTTTGACACAATGTTATATTGAAACATCAGTTACTTTAACATTATTATTTCCCAGTGACAGGGAAATGACTAAACACTGCACCATCGAATGGTTTAGTGACCCCATTTATGAGACCAGATACTGGTAATACTCAAAGGAAAACTCATGTACAGCGAAATTCTAATTCTAATTTAAAAGTGAATTTGTCATGTGATCTGCGTCCTCTGTGCATCATTACAGAGCTCAGGTGTATATCATTCATTATGGTGTCAGTTTGTTTGGTAGGATCAGACGAGTGTATGGAGCAACAGGCTGCGTCCGAAATCACCTACTACTCGAGTATGTACTACATTTGAATTTGAACTTACTACACGACCGTTAGAAAAGTATGTTCTATATAATATGAATGTACGGGGTGGGTGTGATTATGCCAAGTATGATGCAATCCTGGATTAACATCTATGTTGATTCTGGAACATCATTTTTGTTCAAAAATGTAATCCATACCTAATCCCTACCCCTAAACCCAATCCTAACTGTAAGTTATTCCCAAAATCAGAGGAGAATAATAACTGGATAACACTCGTATAGAAGTACATAACCCTAACTGTAAGCCTAAACTTAACATACACTGTAAACTTATCCCTTAACTTTGATTGGCTGATTGGAATGTTGTTCCAGGATCAACATATATGTTAATCCAGGAACAGGTCCTACTTGGTGAAATCATTCATTCATTAATTTTCCTTCGGCTTAGTCTCTATTTCAGAGATCGCCACAGTGGAATGAACCACCAACTATTCTAGCATATGTACCCCAGTGACAGACGAGTCTTCGCTGACGTCCAGCATTCACCAGCCTCCGGCGCCTAGACTGCAGCTCTGCACAAGACGCTTGGCCATAGGAGAAATGGTCGTGCCCAACTGAGCCTGGTTTCTCTCAAGGTTTTTTTTCCTTCACTTTCGCAAATTGGTGAAGTTCGTTCCTCGCCGCTGTCGCCACTGGCTTGCATGGTTCGGGACTTGTAGAGCTGCGCATCGATGGATTTGCTCTTCAGTGTTTGAACTCTCAGCAGTGAAAATTAAACCACACTGAACTGAACTAAACTGAACTTAAACTCTAAAAACTGAACGGACACCATTCCAATTCACTATAATCTTCTATGTGAAGCTGCTTTGACACAATCTACATTGTAAAAGCGCTATAGAAATAAAGATGAATTGAATTGAATTGTATGTTTTACGCAGCGGATGCCCTTCCAGCCGCAACCCAGTACTGGGAAACACCCATACACTCTCACATTCAAACACACACTCATACACTATGGTCAATTTAGTTTATCCAATTCACCTATAGCGTATGTGTTTGGACTGTGGGGGAAACCGGAGCACCCGGAGGAAACCCACGCCAACATGGGGAGAACATGCAAACTCCACACAGAAATGCCAACTGACCCAACTTGAACCAGCGACCTTCTTGCTGTGAGGCAACAGTGCTAACCACTGAGCCACTTGGTGAAATCACACTAACCAAATGTACAGTGGCCAAGAGAGCTTAACACGCTACAATAAAAAAAAAAAAAACATGCAATAACAAAAAAAACACCAGCAAATTAAGAAAAGATCCTAATCGGTTCGACAGCATATACACGTGTTGCAAATCCTCACAATGCAAAACATTAACAAATAGCACTGCAAATCCTCACAATGCAAACAAATTAATAAAACGCACTGCATTTTCTCACAACACATGCAAATAGCATGGGAAACAACGTAAATGTTTTAAGGGGACCCAAAAACGTGATGGACCAGGCTGGGATTTGCTTATTGTGCTTATTGCTCAGGAAAATTGTAGTTGATCTTTGTAAGGTGAGTTTTTTTTGGTTTATTTTAACATCCTGATTACACTATTCCCTTTTCTTTTACATATTATTAGCCTCAATAACCATGACCTAAATAGTCGGGTCCGTCATGTTTTTGCGTCCCCTTGAAACATTTCTATTGCTATTTGCATGTGTTGTGAGAAAATGCAGTGCGTTTTCTTAATTTGTTTGCGTTGTGAGGATTTGCAGAGCATTTTCCTAATGTGTTTGCACTGTATGTCAAACTGATGAAGATCTTTTTTTAATTTGCTGGGTTTTTTTGCATGTGTTTTCTTAAATTGAAGCGTGTTAAGGCTGATTTATACTTCTGCGTCAAGCGCACGCGTATGGTCCGGTGCAGCCTTCGCGCAGTTGCATAGCCCTCACCGTGGCTGTCGTGCACCTCTCAAAAAATTTAACTACATGTCGCAACTGTGTTTGGTCGGCTTGGTAGCGGTCATGAGTGTGGGCGGTGCTGAGAGCCGCAAGCCCAATGGAGCAATTGTTTACAAGTGTGGAGTCCCGTGAAGGAGCTCCAGATGGAAACTTTTGTTTTGTGTTCACCTTATGATTAAAGTTGAATTCTCTCATAGTGCATTCTGGGATAGCGTAGCGTCCATCCGATGCACACTTCAGAATCTCGCCAGAAGTATTAGATCATCCAGATACTACTCACCTAATGTTTTTCAAATACTATGAATTCGGACATACTACTCTGCTCGTATACTGGTTTTTAATGTACTATATAGTATGGAAGTATGCGATTTCGGATGCAGCCCTAGTTTCGTCAATCGCATCACATTGGACTGCTACATGAATTACACTCAAAAAAAATTACATTTGCTGTTTGTTCAAATTACTTATTTAAAATGAGCTGAAAACACAATTCTTGAGGTTTTTTTGGGGGAAGAACTTAATTGTTTTATGTTCAATCCCCTTAAATTTGTAAAAAAAAAACGAATTAGTTAACTTAATTCCTTCATGTTGTCCTAACACAAATCGAATGTGTGGAACCCAGCATTTTTAACAGTGTATATTGGAAAGCAAGCCAAATATTTTTTTGTTGTAGTTAGAATCACATCTCCGTGAGTGCTTAAATAACATGCATATATGAAGACTCACTCATTACCCTGCAAGCGGCATTTGGAAGGATATTTAGAGTTCGCTGCTACAGAAACTTTCCCTGAAATGAGGAAGTGTTCCTGTGAGCTTTATTCTGCAATGAATCTGACTAATTGTCTGTTAGTGCTCCTCTTGTTCTTCAGGCAAGCAGGTGGGCAGCTGAATCTGAAAGGGGTCCCATTGACCTACTAAAGGGGGCAAATCACCAAATACAGCAATGAATGGAGGTGGCAATGAGGTGTGAACCGGCCTCAGTGAGACTAATGAGCGATAGACTGCAGGAAAGCAGTGGAGGAGGGGTAAAGATGGACATAAACAGAGAGATAGAGAGAGAGCATGTAGTCACAAACACAAAAGAACAACTTCACATGAGTATCCCTCATACATACCATTATTTCTTTTGATAACTTGTTCTGCTTCATTGGTGCTACATGATGACTACCTTCCCAGCAAACAATTTTGTGTTTAATAGACATCTAATAGACATCGAAACGTAGACTGCTTGGCTAAAACAAGGCTAAACTTGGGCTGTCAGTGAAAATCTAATAGACGTCTAAGAATAGCCCAAAACTAGACTAGTCATCAAATAAACAGATTAGACAGACTTTATATGTGTAGTCATTTATTTCTGTTGATTTGAAGACTAGTCTAGTTTTGGCCTATTCTTGGACGTCTATTAGATTTTCACTGACAGCCCAAATTTAGCCTTGTTTTAGCCAAGACGGCTATGTTTAGACGTCTATTAGACATCTATTAGACATCTTTTAAAAACAAAAAATGCTTGCTGGGTTCTGTCTTAAATACTGGTGAAAAGAAATATGTTAGCACCTTGAGTGATCAGATAAATTTTTTTTAGAGCGTTTGATTGCTCTAATAGCCAATAAAGGCTTTTCTTTTGATTATTGAGAAGGGTATGAATAAATTTGGACATGCCACTTTTTGTTCAAATGAAAATAAAAGCTGAGAAATATTTTTTTTTTCACAATGATGCCTCTTGTACATTGTTTTATTATCTTTTGGGAGAAGCCTGTGTCATTTCCGGTTACTTTAAAAGTAAAGTAACTTTATTATTGAATTTTTCTTAGCCTCCTATGTTTATTTTCAGTTATTCATTCATTTTCTTTTATCCTTAGTCCCTTAGTAACCACCAACTTATCCAGCATATGTTTCACGCAGCGGATGCCCTTCCAGCTGCAACCCATCACTGGGAAACAACCATACACACTCATTCACACACATACACTACAGACAATTTAGCTTACACAATTCACCTATAGCACATGTCTTTGGACTGTGGAGGAAACCAGAGCACCCGGAGGAAACCAACGCCAACACAGGGAGAACATGCAAACTCCACACAGAAACGTCAACTGACCCAGCCGAGGCTCGAACCAGTGACCTTCTTGCTGTGAGGCGACAGCGCTACCCACTGAACCAGTGCGCCGCCCTATTTTCAGTTATTTTAAAGACAATTAAAGGAACCTATTCTTTGTCATTGAAGTTTAATTACTGAACGTATACACACAGGTACCGGAGTAAAATGCTCATCTTAGAAAGAAATTATGTCCTTGCCTGTATGAATATTGCCAAAGAGCTATTGCGTGTTTTTTTTACAGATCTTTTGGTGCAATAATATATATCATACACTGTAAAAAATGTTGGGTTCCAAGGAGAAATTAAGAAAGAGAGAAATTAAGTTAGCTTTTTAGTTTTTACAAATTTAAGTGGCATTCTGTGGAGGGTGCTCTGGAAGTATGGGGTCAGAGGCACTCTGTTAAGGGCTGTCTTGTCACTGTATGAACAGAGTAGGAGTTTGGTTCGCATTGCCGGCAATGAGTCAGACTTGTTTCCAGTACATGTTGGACTCCGGCAGGGCTGCCCTCTGTCACCAATTCTGTCCATAATTTTTATGGACAGAATTTCAAAGCGCAGCCTTGGGCTGGAGGGGGTCCGGTTCGGGGACCACAGGATTTCATCTCTGTTATTCGCAGATGATGTTGTTCTGTTGGCTTCATCGAACATGGACCTTCAGCATGCACTGGGGCAGTTTGCTGCCGAGTGTGACGCGGCTGGGATTAGAATCAGCACCTCCAAGTCCGAGGCCATGGTGCTCCACCGGAAAAAAGTGGTTTGCCATCTCCAGGTTGGAGGAAAGTCCTTACCCCAGGTGGAGGAGTTCAAGTATCTTGGGGTTGTGTGTACGAGTGAGGGAAGGATGGAACGTGAGATTGACAGGCGGATTGGTGCAGCGGCAGCAGTAATGCGGTCGATGTACCGGCCTGTTGTGGTAAAGAAGGAGCTGAGCCAAAAGGCAAAGCTCTCAGTTTACCGGTCAATCTACGTTCCTACTCTCACCTATGGTCATGAGCTTTGGGTCATGACCGAAAGGACAAGATCTCGGATACAAGTAGTCGAAATGAGTTTCCTTCGCAGAGTGGCAGGGCACACCCTGTTAGGGTGAGGAGCTCTGTCACCCGGGAGGAGCTCGGAGTAGAGCCGCTGCTCCTCCACATCGAGAGAAGTCAGCTGAGGTGGCTCGGGCATCTGTTTCGGATGCCTCCTGGACGCCTACCTAGTTCCAGGCATGTCCCACCGGGAGAAGGCCTCGGGGAAGACCAAGGACACGCTGGAGGGACTATGTCTCTCGGCTGTCCTGGGAACGCCTCGGGATCCCCCCGGAGGAGCTGGAGGAAGTGTCTGGGAAGAGGGAAGTCTGGGGTTCTCTCCTAAGACTGCTGCCCCCGTGACCCCGCCCTGGAAAATTTAAGTGGATTGAACATAAAACAATTAAGTTGCCCCCTCCCCCCAAAACTCCAGAATTGTGTTGTTTTAGCTCATTTTAAATAAGTAGTTTGAACAAACAGCAAACATAATTTTTTGAGTGTATACACTGCAGGGTTCCACACAATTCATTCATGTCGTCCCAACACAGATCGATAGTTAACTTAACACATTTAAGTGGATTGAACATAAAACAATTAAGTTGCCCCCCCAAAACTCCAGAATAGTGTTGTTTTAGCTCTTTTTAAATAAGTAGTTTGAACAAACAGCAAACATAGTATTTTGAGTGTATAGAGACTTGAGGGAAGGTAACATTTAGCACATTTAGCAGCCACCCACAACACACTAAGTTTGCAGAGGCAAGCATAATTCACATTTTGTTAAAAAAATGAACAAATGCAGCTGTAAAAGTGAAAAGTCAAATTACTGAGCAAACTGAACTGGTTTAAATTAGTTATAACTTCACAAACTTTATAACACCGCGCACAAAAGACGGAAGAGATATCTGGAAGTCATATTAACCTCATCTAGTTCTCATATCTGTCTTCTATGTCACAGTCTCCATATGTGCCTTTAATGCTCAAAGTGAACTCGACACACTTTGATTCGGCATGTGTGCTCAACATTTGCCTGCAAAACGATGCTGGCGTTTCTTCAATAAAATCTGCAAATAATATCGGCTGCCGAGAAAAGAGATGCTGCGTTTCAATGCAAATCCTCTCTTTGATGCAAACATGCCTGCATCATTCACTGCTTCGTCTCCACTAATCTAATCATTGTTCGGCTGAATTATTGTTCATTTCTTTGAGATCCTTTTGAATGGATTGCGTAGCCTCACAGCTGTTTAGCCTAAATCAATTGAGATTATTGATCACCAACAGCAGACAATCCATTTAAAAGCAAAAGCTGCTCTGTTCTTCACCTTGCGGCTGTTCTCTGTAATAATTACTGACACTTTTTAAATCGGAGAGCTTTACAAAGTCAAAGAGAACGTGTTAGCTTGTTATCTTAATTAAACTAGATCTGTCAGACTGGCAAATTGGAGACAATAAACTCTCAATAGGTGTGAGTTTTAGCCCTTCGAAGGACCGGCCATCTGTCCAGGGTGTCTCCATCCACACAATAAGACACAGAGACACAGCTATTTTTCTTTCAGTTTGGATAACGAAAGCCTTTTTTCAAATGTTAAAATCATTTTTAAGGTTTTCCCCCCCATTCTTTTTGATTGTCTACATCGAAACAAACCACTGTTGTCCAATGACTTGCCTAATTACCCTAACTTTAACCTAATTAGCCTAGTTAAGCCTTTAAATTGAACTATATTGAACTATCTAACTGACAGTATACTAACTATAACTAACTGTACACTGTTAACAATTTTTGTAAATTGTACAGTATTTAGCTGTAATATGAACTGCATTTTACTGTAGGAGAGTTATGCAGTGTGTTACTGTATTTTATAGTTGCATTGTGAAAATTACTGTATATTTTACAGTAAAGATATACAATACTGAACATACATATACAGCAAGATAAATGGTGCGGTAAACGTAAATACATTATTTTGCTGTAATTGATTTACAGTGAGTTACTGGCGAACTGCTGCCAGTAAGTTATTGTAAATTCTACAGGACATTGTTAAGTGAACAGTAAAGTTCTTTTTCATTCTTTGTTTAGGGGCAAAAGTAAGTATAAAGCACCTCTAAGCACTCTACCATTAACAAACATCCTGATGACGATGAATATGCTATCTTGTTCTTTGGGTTTTTCTCTAAATGTCAAAATAAACGGCAGTAAAGCATCTGATATTAGTGATGTTTGCGTCTGATCTTTGCACAAGCTTGGCAATTTGGCAATCAAGCCATTTTCTAAAATATATTACTTTATACACCACCTGACAAACATCTTGTCGTCAATCCCTGTTGTGAGAGCGACAAATAATAACTTGACTTCTAGTTGATCCTTTGGAAAAGTGGCAGAAGGTAGATTTTTCCCATGAATCATCTGTTGAACTGCATCCCAATCATCACAAATACTGCAGAAGACCTACTGGAACCCGCATGGAGCCAAGATTCTCACAGAAATCAGTCAAGTTTGGTGAAGGAAAAGTCATGGTTTGGGCTTACATTCAGTATGGGGGTGTGAGAGAGATCTGCAGAGTGGATGGCAACATCATCAGCCTGAGGTATCAAGACATTTGTGCTGAAGGTCAAGGTGCTCCAGGATTGGCCAGCCCAGTCACCAGACATGAACATTATTGAGCATGTCTGAGGTAAGATGAAGGAGGAGGCATTGAAGATGAATCCAAAGAATCTTGATGAACTCTGGGAGTCCTGCAAGAACGCTTTCTTTGCCATTCCAGATGACTTTATTAATCAGTGATTTGAGTCATTGCAGAGATGTATGGATGCAGTCCTCCAAGCTCATGGGAGTCAGACACAATATTCATTCTTCTTCCACTGCACCATGACTTTATATTCTATACTGGTCATTATTTCTGTTAAGTGACAAGACTTTTGTCTAAGCAAAGTCAGACCTTACTGTCCTAATTAAATAAGTAAAAATCAAGGCATGATCATATTTTATTTTGGTCAAATAAGAGTAATCTAGAGGCCTTTGCCTTTCATATCAGCCACTTCTGATACCAAATGATCAACTAGAAGTCAAGTTATTATTTGTTGCTCTTACAACTGGGATCGACGACAAGACTTTTGTCAGGTAGTGTAGAGTAGACTATTTAAAGCAATTTCTGCATTTTCACTCCAACCTTAATCTACACACCCTGAAAAAGCCAATGAAAATCTAAGAGTTATAGGAGTTATCAGAGAAATATACAGGAAAGGTGAATTTGAATCAAATATGGATCATAATACCATGGATCTCCAGGACCGGCGTTCACCACCCTTACATTATAGAACAAGCAGCTTTACAGGATTAAACATGAAAAACATTCTGACCTTAACAGACTGAACAGTGGAAATGAACTGGAGAAGATTTCCATGTCAAAGAAGGTGTGGACTAATGGCAGTTTGAAAGCATTTACCACCCAATGTAAACCTTTCCTGAAAGTCCATTTAGGCTAGTTGTTCCAACTCCTACAAAGAACTCCAACCATAAGCTCCAAACTTTGTTTTGGCCTGATTTTGTTCAAAATGACATCACCTATGTATTCCTTTATTTCATTTGGAGACCCAAACGCCTTCCGAGTGGCTTTTTAGCATATGCAAAGCTGGAACTCTAATTGTGCTTATACATGAATGTACCCAGCTGACAACTTTACGTTCTAAAAATGTACGTTTAACGTTCCCAGCTTCAATGCGACTGGCTAATTTTAGAAAGTAACTTGTGGTCACATTTAGTTATTTAGCAGATGCTTTTGTCCAAAGCAACTTACAATTAAGGAGGCATTCAGCAATTCAACAAGAAGAGGCAATCAATACACACAAGAAGTGCTAATGATACAAAGGAACTGTCTGCGCTCAGAGAATTTAGTGCTAGAGTAAGAAGGGGGAGCGTTTTTTAATAGAGAGAAGAGTGTTTCTACAGGTGGTTTGTCAAGTCCACTCACCTGTGTGAAGCTCATTTCCTAAATGCACGATTTCTATTACATTTTTTTGATATGGAGATATTGAGTGATTGTAAGAAAGTGTCTGGTGCAAATGTGCAAAAACGGGTGGAAGTGTCGGTTAAAGTGTCAAGTGGCTAGCTACTTATTAAGAAGGGTATTTTAACAGTAGCGTAGCTCACAAGTAGCTTGTAGCGTATCAAACTGCAATGTGGCATAGCGTATCAAACTACAAACTTGTAATGTATCACCTGTGTGAGTGGCTAGCTATTTATTTAGAAGGGTATTTTAACAGTAGCTTAGCTCATGAGTAGGTTGTAGCGTATCAAACTACAATGTAGAGTAACATATCATATCACCTGTGTGAGTGGCTAGCTACTAAATAGGTAGCTTGCTACTTATTTAGAAGGGTATAATAGTAGCTTAGCTCACGAGTAACTTCAATCTAGAAACTTGTAGCGTATCATCTGTGTTAGTGGCTAGCTATTAAATAAGTAGCTAGCTACTTATTAAGAAGGGTATTTTAACAGTAAATTTAGCTCATGAGTAGCTTGTAGCGTATCAACTACAGTGTAGCATAGCGTATCAAACTACAAACTTGTAGCGTATCAGTGGCTAGTTACTAAATAAGTAGCTAGCTACTTATTAAGAAGGGTATTTTAACAGTAGCTAAGCTCACGAGTAGCTGGTAGCGTATCAATCTACAGTGTAGCATAGCGTATCAAACTACAAACTTGTAGTTTATCACCTGTGTGAGTGGCTAGCTACTATTTAGAAGGGTATTTTAACAGTAGCTTAGCTTTTGAGTAGCTTGTAGCTTATCAAACGACAAACTTGTAGCGTATCTGCTTTGTGAGTAGCTAGCTACTTATTAAGAAGGGTATTTTAACAGTAGCTTAGCTCATGAGTAACTTGTAGCATATCAAACTACAATGTAGCGTAGCTTATCAAACTACAAACTTGTAGTGTATCACCTGTGTGAGTGGCTAGCTACTAAACAAGTGTAGCTAGCTACTTATTTAGAAGGGTATTTTAACAGTAGTTTAGCTCACAAGTAGCTTGTAACATATCAAGCTACAGTTTTAGTGTGGCAACCCCAACATTGACTACTAGGACCCAACTGAATGAAAAAGTGAAAGTGATTTTTGCCTTTCAAATAACATAAACACACTATAATCTAAATACAGGGACCCAGCAACAGCACGTAAGGATTCCAGCTGTGATCGATCATCGCTATATCAAGACCAAACACCACAAAGCATTTCAAACAAGCCACAGACATTCCTCAGCCCCTCAGAACATCCTCACCATCCGACATGTGTTTATCTCTGCGGGAGCACATGGAGAGCACATTTGGAGCTCAGTTTTTGAAGCCATTTACACAAGGTTTGTTTGATTAACTGTACAATGCATATCAGTATTTGGACGGCTGGTCTGTTGGTCATATGTGCCGTTAAATCGCGACTGTTGACTGTGCAGCGTGTTTAAGATCGAACCCAATAATTTAGCGCTTGTTTATAATGCTGTTTAACACCCTGGGTTTGATTTAGAGGTGCAGAGGCAACAACTTTAACCTCAGTGTAAATTCAGCAACCGTTCTTTGGGCTAAATCACCTCCAGTTAATTGCTCTCCGCTGAGGCGCTGGGGTTTAGGAGAGGGTTGTCATTTTAATGGCTATATAATAGTGTTTATTATTATTATGTGGGAGCTGAAAATATGGAGCTCCTGTCTGATACAGTAAGCTGGCTCTGTAGATGTGTAGCCTCGTAGATGAATTGATGACTCTAAAAAATATTGGTAAATTAGCAGTTTTCTGTATTTTGTGATTCATGTTTTTATTTTTTGCTTTTCCCCCATTTATTTATGCTTTTAAAATTGCATTATGGGAGCTTAAAGAGCCCCTATTATGGGTTTTTGAAAATGAGCGTCCATGCAGTGTGTAGCACAGGTCTGAGTGAATGAAAACATCCAGCTGAGGATTAAATCTGAAAGTGCACAGTGTTTAAAACTACTGATTCTTTAGCAAAATAGTCGACTCAGAGTCGAATGAATGAATCGAGTTGGGTTCGGATCTTTTGTTTGAACGCGTCTACGTCGATACGGTACATCACCAAATATGTAGTTCCAGATCCGTTAAAATGTGAACGCGCATTTGACTTCAGACACTAGCGGAGCGCTGAGGATCACGGGACTGATCATGATGCGAAGATGACGATCACTGACTGATGGAGATTCGGCTGCGGGGAATAAAGGGTTAAAGTTCATTTTCACAACGACACCACAGTATAGCCAACCGTGTGCTGTGTTTGTTCCTGTCATTTTTCTGATTTTTGATACAATAACCTACACTGCAGCGCGGGATTCGTCGGCCGTTTGCTATTAAAGGAAGGAGCAGCAAGAAGACTATTATGTATGGGACTTTGTCAGGCTTTGACAGGGACTTTTTCAGTAACTGTTGCAGTTCATTGTGTCCAAAACCATATTGAAAACGCGCCGCGTGCTTCTTCCTTTATCGAATTAAATGCGTTTTGTGCTCCTGATCCTCTGTTGTTTGTTGCTATGGCCACCGTCAGCTGTTCCTCACACGCGCGGTACGGTCAATTTTCAAAATAGTTCAACTTCTGCCACTGTGTGGATTAATACTGAATGTGTGTCGTTGTTATTACTTGGGGTTAGGTTTAAGAGTAGAGTAATATGCTGGTGTTTAACTGCATTGCTTTATTGCATTCCTGCATTGGGCTCTCACATACTCTCTGGCTGCTACTTCATAGCTGTGGTGGGTATTTCTCTTTGTCTCGCGCTGAACCTAGTCGACCAATCACAACAGACTGGGTCATCAGACCAATCAGCGCAGATTAGCATCGTGCTAAGGAGAGGTTTGGGAACAAATGAATCGCTGAACGAATCATATGGGAGTCGTTGGGATAATTAGGTAAAAATAAATACATATTATAAGACAATTAAGTGTTTATTGCCCTTGCATGCATATCAGCCTGTTGTTGGAGACCCCCAAAACCAAAATATGACCATTTATAATGCAAAATAGGGGCTCTTTAATCTTTCTTGCAACAACTTTTAACCTTGAAAAGTTCGAAAAAGCGACTTTTGTTAACATTTTTAATAGTTTAGAGTGATATATTGTCTGGCTTGGTGTAATAAACTGGTAATAAGCTGCCAGCACATTTTCTGTTATTTTACAGACTTACTTCTGCCTATATTATTTCTTATACATTATATTATTTCAGGGGTTCCCAAACTTTTCAGCCCGTGACCCCCAAAATAACAATGCTAGTGACTCGCAACCCCCAATATCCTCTGAGGTGGTTATAAATATTAGGGATGTCCCGATCAGGTTTTTTTGCCTCATTTGATTTTGAGTATCTATCGATACTGAAACCCGATCCGATACTTCTATAATACATAAAAAAAAAGAATAAAGACGAGTGAAGAAACAGATCCAGGATGCTTATTTTTTTTATTTACATTCACCTTATTTTAACATTCAACAACTGTGTTAACAAACAGAGCACTTCTGTGAGGTAGCTTGAACAATCAAGTAATAAATAACATCAATTCTTCACTTTTGGACTTTAGTGCAACAGTAAATATAAAAAATCTAATATAAAAACATATAGCACCTCAACTTAAATACCCGACAGGCATGTTAACAAAAAAATAAAATAAAAGTGCCACAGTGTTTGCAAAGCTAGTAATGTGCTTTTAGGAACTGCACTCCTAACTCTTTACTGTCATCACAGTAGTAAATTTCACAGAAGGAAATGTATGTTTTTCTTAATGAAAACTAACATCTCTACCTTGTCAGGTTTCAGCCTGTTTCTGTTCAAATCAATTATGTTTGCAACGGCACTAAAAAGTCTCATCAACTTTATAATACCCCCAGACCGCAGGCATACTCACGCTTTCCACTTCAAGCTGCTTCCGTGTCCTACTTTGCCGGCATTTAACCAATAGCGTCTCTGCAAAACAAAGTGATGGCATGCCGCACGCGTTGCTGTTTCTGTGTGAAGTCAAGAAAGAGGTCTAACTCTGTGCCACCGCATAACTATAGATGTGTTCAAAAATAATCAGAATATATATTTACATATATATTCCAGTCCTGATTGGGAGGTAACGTCCGATTCCGATCGAGTTTGAAACTGCATGATCGGGCCTGATTTCAGCTCACGTGATCGGATCTGGACATCCCTAACAAATATATAAACCTTGCGCACAATGGCGCACACATACCAATAGGCCCAAATCTGTTCATTTTGAAGAACGCCTCTCAGAGACCATCCTCCTTGTTCAGTTGTGGCCTGTATTTATTTTTAATGTAAGTGAGTACCGTAAACAGGGTTCATACACATTTTTACTACTAAAATTCCATGATTTTTCCATGATTTTTCCAAGAATTTCAAGTAAATTTTCATGACCTAATGTTTTATGCAATGTCTACATATACGTTCATCAATTTTCTTTTCGGCTTAGTTTGTTTATTAATCAGGGATCACCACAGCAGAATGAACCGCCAACTTATCCAGCATATGTTTTACGCAGCGGATGCCCTTCCTGCTGCAACCCATCACTGGGAAACACCCATACACACTCATTCACTACGGACAATTTAGCTTACCCAATTCCCCTATAGCGCATGTGTTTGGACTGTGGGGAAAACCGGAGCACCCGGAGAAACCCATGCCAACACGGGTAGAACATGCAAACTCCACACAGAAATGCCAACAGGCCCAGCCGAGGCGCGAACCAGCGACCTTCTTACTGAGGCGATCATGCTACCCACTGTGCCACCGTGATGCCCTACATATACGTGGTAAAAGAAAAACAATGCGTGTTCAAATTACAGCAAATCGTAAAACACACAACAATCTATTTAGTTCAAATTTATATTAATATCTATGTAAAGTTGATTTAGATGATGCTTACACCGCACTAATAATGTAAGAGTATGTGATTGGCCAGGGACAGAAACGAGGTAAAGACAACTAACCTATATTCAAGTATACAGATATCTGTTTTCCATGACTTTTCCAAAACTTTGTGGGTTTTTCTGATTTTCCAAAACTTTTCCAGGCCTGGAAAATGCCATGTCAAAACTCCATGACTTTTCCAGGTTTTCCATGACTGTATGAACCCTGTAAAATGCTCCCATGCGGCACTTTTCTTTCCTTCCTTTTGTTTTATTTTTAATTCTCCCTTTTTAAGTTTCTCTCGGATCGCTTTCGCCTCCATTTCTGCTTTAACAAATGTGTTTAAAAAATACAATGCAAAAATCATTAATAATTAAACTCATCCACCTGCTACCCACCCGGAATTAATCATAATGTATTTTTTTATTACCCAACCTACCTGCGGATTATCCACAGCGCCCGCAGATATAACCGCCATCCGCGCATCACTATTTCTGAGTGTGCCTTACACAAGTGAGTGGGCTTGACAAACCACCTGTAGAAACACTCTTCTCTCCATACGCACCGGACACTTTACTTAAACTCTATCTTACTCAATAAGGAAAACAACTTGTGAATGTACTACAAATCATAAGGTGTCAGAAAGTTTAACCTGGTGCCACAAAATCAATGTGCTGTCTCTTTAATATAACGTAATCACCCCATGGGACGCAAAAAAAATCGAAAGTCTGATGGCTTTTTATTTGCATGTTGTTTTTTTAATGTAACTATTAACTACTATTTTTTGTAGGTTATGGATAAAATATGGTAATTCTAATAGTTTAATAAAATTAATTGGATTTTTTGGGTGGCGCAGTGGGTAGCACTGTCGCCTCACAGCAAGAAGGTTGCTGGTTCGAGCCTCGGCTGGGTCAGTTGGCATTTCTGTGTGGAGTTTGCATGTTCTCCCCGTGTTCGCGTGGGTTTCCTCCGGGTGCTCCGGTTTCCTCCACAAGTCCAAACACATGCAATATAGGGGAATTGGGTAAGCGACCTTCTTGCTGTGAGGCGAACGTGCTACCCACTGCGCCACCGTGACGCCCTAGAAATGAGTTATTAAAACTGTTATGTTTAGAAACGTGTTGGAAAAATCTTCTCTCCGTTAAATAGAAATTGGGAAAAAATATACAGGGTGGCTAATAATTCAGGAGGGCTAAAAATTCTGACTTCAACTGTATGTGTGTGTGTGTGTGTGTGGCATGTAGGTGAACAGACAGCTGGTAAGTGAGCTGTACACCCTCTCCAGAAGGAACTTTGAAGAGTAAGCACACACAAGTCACAAGCCCCCATAAAGTGGCAATAAAAAAGCAGCCTTTGTGTGATTGGAGGTTTATATAAACTCTGCTCAGATGTTTAATGATTGACCGTTTCCCGGGACATCGTCTGCATATCCCAGTAGTATTAGAAACACAACGCAATAGCAACGGCTCTCCACCATCTCCGCCAGACGACACTTTTGCATAGGTCAAATAAGATAGACATCTTTGTCTTTTCAGGAGCCAGCACCTGCCACTACAACTATTTCCCTTTAAAACGCAGGCTGTTGACTTCTGCTTTGCTTCACAAAGACGTGCGTCCTCCGTGTCTTTACACCCACTCCCTCCTTTATCAGCATAAGGAAATTCTGCAGGCAGCAGTAAAGACAGAAACTCTCTCATCCGTGGAGATGAAAAAAAGAGAGAAACCACACGGTGGCGAGAGCCGGAGTTAAGAGGGAGAAGATCCTCTCTGAACAATAGGGCCACGGGATTATCTTTGCATAGCCATTTTCATACTCAGCTTTTAGCCTCTAACTGCTCCCACGCTCTGGCTCACCTTTTCCTGACCAGCCGAGAATGATCTTTGCTGAGAAAATGCTACTGCTTTTACTTATATTCTGTTTGGACCCAGTATCTCAAGAGATAACTCAGTATCTCAAAAAAACAAAAAACTGATTCAGGGATAATTCACCCCAAAATTGTAATTCTGTCATAATTCTGTAATTGTTCCAAATCTGTTTAAGTTTCTGATGAACACAAAAGAAGATGTTTTGAAGAATGCTGGAAGCCTGTAACCACTGACCTCCATAATATTTGTTTTTCCTACTATGGAAGTCAATGGTTACAGAAAAAAATAATAATAATAAAAAGCTTGGCGGTTGTAACCCAAGATTGCGTCAAATATGGACAATATGGACTTAGCATTTGTCCATATTTGACCCAACGCAACCAAGCATTTTTTAGAGTATATGGAGAAACAAAAAAATATGCTGGGTTGTTGTAAGCTAACATTGGGTCAAATATGGACAAACTCAGTGTTGGGTTCATTCATTCATTCATTCATTTTCTTTTCGGCTTAGTCCCTTTATTAATCTGGGGTCACCACAGCGGAATGAACCGCCAACTTATATGTTTTACGCAGCGGATGCCCTTCCAGTCGCAACCCATCACTGGGAAACACCCATACACACTCATTCACACACATACATACACTACGGACCATTTAGCTTACCCAATTCACCTATCACGCATGTCTTTGGACTTGTGGGGGAAACCGGAGCACCCGGAGGAAACCCACGCCAACACGGGGAGAACATGCAAACTCCACACAGAAATGCCAACTGACCCAACCGAGGCTCGAACCAGCGACTTTCTTGCTGTGAGGCGACAGCGCTACCCACTGTGCCACCGCGTTGCTTCAGTGTTGGGTTAAAAAGTGTAATTGAAAAACGTTGCATTTGTCCATATTTATCCCAACACAACTAAAGTATATGGAAAAACTGTAAGAAAAAAAAGAAAAAAGCTGGGGTTTTGTAACCCAATATTGGGTTTGTTCATATTTGACCCAATGTTGGGTTACAAAACCCCAGCTTTTTTCTTTTTTTTCTTACAGTTTTAAAAAAAAAGTTACATTTAATTGAAAAATGTTGCATTTGTCAATATTTGACCCAACGCAACCCAGGATTTTTTAGAGTATATGGAGAAACTGTAAAAGAAAACTGGGTTGTTGTAACCCAACATTGAGTCAAATATGAACAAATCCAATGTTGGGTTAAAAAGTGTAATTTAAATTTAATTGAAAAACATTGGGTTTGTCCATATTTGACCCAA
>CAIGQV010019087.1:5318877-5333877 GCA_903798115.1 Danio jaintianensis
TCTATCTATCTATCTATCTATCTATCTATCTATCTATCTATCTATCTTCATACACAAAATATACCATAATTTAACACTCAACCGCATTTGAAGTTATTGACTTACAGAACTATACTTTTTTTTAACAACACAAGGGCTTAACAGGTTCTTTGCTTGTCCGTGGTGCTGTATAACACCTTAACCACCCTAAAGAACTTTTATTCTCTGTTTAACCAAGCAAAAACCCTTCAAACGAATGAATCGTCACCAAACAGTGGACCTCCCCTCTCTTCTGGTTTCCACTTCAGCTGGAGCTCATATCAGTTCCAAGCTTTTTCAAGAGACCACATCAAAGTCTGCGATATTCCTTTATTCACACACACACACACAAGCTCACACACACATCAAAACGCAGCACAACGCTTTCAGTTCCTGTCTTATTGCACCTAAAGGTCGCCCGTTTCTCTTTCTCCTATTTTACGAGAACGCTTTTGGCAAACGCGGCCCACTGGAAAGCCTCTTAGAGTGATTGTTTAAATTCTCCCAGAATCCTGCATTGACTTGAATCCGGCATTGGGCCATGTTTCTGCTCGAGCGCTGGCCGTGCCATCTGCAATGAATCAGTCAGACTGCTGTACTGCATTAGGCTGCATTTTCCATGGCGGTGTTTGCAGCCATATGCATAGGCACAACGTTTTTTTTTCTTCTTCTAATGAATGTGGTCTGGATTCTGTCTTTTCCCATGACCCAGCTTGAATGGCATTAGTTAAAGGTGCATTCGTATGGAGATGCATTATCTGTTGTTAGTATACAGAGTAGCTAACTTGCCTTGTAAGTAATCAGACTGCGATTACATACACCACACATAGTGAACACCGAAGATGATATTCTCAATGATAAATGCACGTTCAGGCAGCACGATGGCTCAGTGGTTAGCACTGTTGCCTTACAGCAAGAAGGTCGCTGTTTCGAGTCCTGGCTAGGTCAGTTGGCATTTCTGTGTGGAGTTTGCATGTTCTCCCCGTGTTGGCGTGGGTTTCCTCCGGGTGCTCCGGTTTCCCCCACAGTCCAAACACATGCGCTATAGGTGAATTGGATGATCTAAATTGGCCGTAGTGTATTAGTGTGTGTGGAAGGGCATGGAAGGGCATCCGCTGTGTAAAACATATGCTGGAATAGTTGGCGGTTCATTCCGCTGTGGTGACCCCTGATAAATCAGGAACTAAGCCAAAGGAAAATGAATGAATGCACGTTCATGCAATAAGCTCCAGATGGAAGCTGGATCTCATCCAGACTTTGGATGTGGTGAAGAAACACACGTGTTCATACACACACATACACAGACAATGAAGTCTAATCATTTTAATGAATATAATCATCTATAATCAATATGTCAGGGGAAAAAAAGTCATAAGAGCGAAGGAGAGAATGTACTTCTTTGTGTCAATATACAGGTACGGTGTCCAAACATCATTAATCTAACTCAAGAAATGAAGTAGAAGGAGGACATTTGCTGGAAAAGTAGAGCAAACGTGTGCACTCAACCTTCTTTCTCGCCTTTAGATGAGTAAAAAAAATGGAAAATTGCACGACACCTGAACTAAATATGACCCTTAAAATGATTACATGCTTTATTGATGTGCTCAGAAAATTCTAGCCTTTTGTACAGACAAAACGCCCACTGTGTCATTTTAAAAAGCGCACTTTATGACCGGTGTAGTGGGCTGTCGGTGGAATTTTTAGAGTTTATGTGTTCAAATAAACATTGTCTTGGGTGGAACTGTTTAGGATGGAAAGGATGTGTTTTGCGAAAGCCAGCGCAGTATTTAACCAATAACAAAACTAATGAATATGTGTGGTGATTGATGACGTCTGCTTTGGGTTTTGCGGTAAAGGCCACTTGTGAATGCTGTAAGTGTGGGATTTTAATTTGGGGATGCACTGAAATGTGTTGCCTTTTAACAACAACATGCTATTTAAAGACGAGCTGCTGAAATATTAGGAAGTAATGTGTAAATGATGTGCATTGTTTTCTAATAATTCAGTGCAAGTTATTTATTCCATTTATATTACACAACCTAAAATATGCTGGGTTTCCCAGTACTGGGTTGCGGCTGGAAGGGCATCCGCTGTGTAAACCATATGCTGGAATAGTTGGCGGTTCATTCCGCTGTGGCGACCCCTGATGAATAAGGGACTAAGCCAAAGGAAAATGAATGAAAAAATGCACCAACATTACTCAATGTTGGGTCAAATAAGGACAAACCCAACATTGGGTTTTCAATTCAACTTAAATTTTAACACTTTTTAACCCAACTCTTTGTCAATATTTGACCCAATGTTGGGTTATGGAAATTCAGCATTTATGAGAAAAGACTAAAGACACTGTTCATATGTTGTATTTCAGACATTTGTCGTTTTTTTTTTATCCTCAAACTTGTCCTTTGTGTAGCACTAGTTTCTTACACATCTTGTCTAAACTTTTGTACTTTTGACTGTTCTGACTGTATCTAAATATTGACATTTCTTAATGTTTATGCATATTTCTTAGAGAGTATACATATTAATACAAAAAAACAACAACACATATAACACATTATAATATATAACGTACAATAGATTCTAATAAACACATTATAATGTATTATAATTTTTTCAATGTTCTTAATTTAAGAAAGTTAAGAACTTTCAAAACGTCCAGTTTTTGACGATGTATCAACATTATCTTTTGGTTATAATAACGTTATTCAAAACATTTTAATGACGTTTCAGTCTCATGTTATATTAATGTTGTGAGAATGTTATTTAAAATGTTAATCAAACATTTCATCCTCATTATTCTAACGTTCTAAGAGTGTTTTCTATTAACATTATGAAAAAATTCATCAAGAACAACTAACGTCCTAAAGATGTTCCAAGAACATCCAATAATGTTGTTATATCAACGTTACAAGAATGTTACAAAAACATTTTAATAATGTTACGTGCTAACATTTCAAATCATTTTTATTCCAATTCATGTGTATACCATTGTTTTAAAGCAACTTCACAAGAAAGTCATACTATAATGTGTATAATGCATTGAGCAGTTTGAAAGGCGTCCTATTATACCCTTTTTTACAAGATGTAAAATGCGTCTCTGATGTCCCTAGAGTGTGTGTGTGAAGTTTCAGCTCAAAATACTACACAAATAATGTTTTTTAACTCTTTGAAACTGACCCTTTCAGGCTTTGATACTAATTGTGCAACTGTCACTTTAAATACAAATGAGATTGTGTTCTTTTCAAAAGAGGGCGGAGCTACAAATGCCTGTGTGTCAACATAGTGGCTGATTCAAAACAAGACTGATGTCCTATGCAAATGAGGGAGAGATGGTCACTAGTGGGCGGGGCTTTCCCCCTCTGATGACACGTACAACGGGAGAATGTCAAAGTGTTTCTGCAGACTTTAATGAAGTGTGATTATAAAAAACCGAATTGATTAATATTTATCATTAGAAGCTAGTTGTATTCACACACTAATCCCACACAACTATGTTTAAACCCCTTATAAAAGTGATTTTTGCATAATAGGTCCCCTTTAAGGCTGGGAGATATGATGTTATATGTCTGTTGTTTGATAGCACAGCTGGACTTCAGGTGCCGTGTATGGGTCAAGTACAGATTACAGAGCGAGGGTCTTCTGAGAGACCTCTGTAAAACTGATATAGAGAGACAAACAACACTTGAATGACAATATAGCACAAACAAGAAATGCAATCTGCTCTTGGCCTCAGGCATTAAAAACACCTTCGAAACACTTTGTAGCAACTTAGACGGTGTGTACATGTTGAGGAACATTATTATCTCCTCTGCTATGTATTATCAACAAAGATAGATTATGTGCCAGTGAGGTCTCCGGGCACCAACTGCTTTAGATACAGTGTCTAAATGATGAGAAACTACATTATAAACATAACAAATACTGTCAGAAATTTGCAGTTATAAGAATGAACACACCATACTATCACACAATAGCACTTCATGTCAGCATAAAATCCCTGAATGTTGTTGATTCGCAAGCGGAAACTGACTTTAAACTCCGTGTGACTAAAACAGAATATTAAGTAGGGGCGGGGTTTTAGTTTTGCACTCCTCCTCTCATCTTTCACTCTCAGCAACGGTTGAAGGGGCGTGGTTAAGCATATCTCACCCAATCCAAAACCGACATCATCAGTGAGGGATTTCCATTCCAGAGTGGAAACATCTGTTTTTTTGGTATTATTGTCATTATTATTATTTCTTATTTCATGATCATAAGTGTAGTACTACACTCAAAAATGACGTTCGCTGTAAGTTCAAAGTACTTATTTAAAATGAGCTGAAACAACACAATTCTTGACCTTTTTTTTGTGACAACTTAATTGCTTTATGTTCAATCTACTTAAATTAAAAAAGAATAAGTTATCTTAATTTCTTCATGCTTGCCCAGCACAAATCCTCAGCCACAACCATATCACCCTGCGGCCCACGTTTACTCACTGAAGCTAAGCAGGGCTGAGCCTGGTCAGTAACTGGATGGGAGACCACATGGGAAAACTAGGTGGCTGTTGGAAGTGGTGTTAGTGAGGCCAGCAGGGGGCGCTCAACCTGCAGTCTGTGTGAGTCCTAATGCCCCAGTACAGTGCAGGGGACACCATACTGTCAGTGAGCGCTGTCTTTTGGATGAGATATTACGGCGAGCTCCTGACTCTCTGTGGTCTTTAAAAATCCCATGGCACTTCTCGTAAAGAGTAGGGGTGTAACCCCGGTGTCCTGGCCAAATTACCTCCATCGGCCCTACCCATCATGGCCTCCCAATCATCCCCATCCACCGAATTGGCTCTATCACTGTCTCTCCACTCCACCTATAGCTGGTCTGTGTTGAGCACATTGGTGCCGTTGTCCTGTGGCTGCCGTCGCATCATCCAAGTGGAGCTGCACACTAGTGGTGGTGTGGAGAGACCCCCCTCATGATTGTGAAGCGCTTTGGGTGTATGGCCATACGTGATAAATGCGCTATATAAATACACATTACATTAAAAATCAATTGCATGGAAGCCAGCATTTTTACAGTGTAAAGAGGAGCTTGAAAAATGCACAAAAACACAATTGTGAGACATGAGTAAACAGTTTGTTGTTGATTTTGTTTTCTGAAAATCAAGGTTTTTAATTGTAGGGTTTCTGAATGTTAAAACATGAATATTTTATTCAAAATTGTAACTCTAGATAGAGTTAGTTATTCTAATATAGTTCACTAATACTGAATGATAACCCTGGAGGTGAAGTAAATTTTGACAGTAAATGTAAAGTTGTCAATTTCTTATAGCTCTAACCTATTAAAATAATACGCGAGTTCATTTCAAAACACACACACACAAAGAGTCAATTATCACATGGAAGAGTAAAATATTAACACTACATTGAGTAAAATTTACTCTGGAAAAATGACTCCACGACAGAGTAAAGTAACTTTACTCCAGAGTTTATCATCAAATATGAGTGGACTATATTAGAAAAACTAACTCTATCTAGAGTTCATTCATTCATTTATTTTCCTTTGGCTTAAGCCTCATTCACAATACGAGCGACTCGCAGCAGCAAAGCGACAAGCGGCCGTTCAATTTAACGGAGAGTGTGCGACTTCCAGCAACCTCCGTCTACACGAGCGACCAGGGGGGCGTGTCGAGCGAGGCAACAAAGTTGAGAATCCTTCAACTTTATGCAAATGAAGAGTGACTTTCTTGAGCGACAGCCAATAGGAGCACCAGTAGAGCTCACGTGATCCTCTCTCAGAGGCCAGTTGTATTCTCTGTGCTGTAGACCTACACAGACCTGCGTTTGCAGCAGGGCGCCATCCAGATTGTCAGGCAGCTACAAAGTCGCTGCTAGTGTGAATGAGGCATTAGTCGCTTATTTATCAGGGGTTGCCACAGCGGAATGAACCGCCAACTATTCCAGCATATGTTTTACGCAACGGATGCCCTTCCAGCTGCAACCCAGTGCTGGGAAACTATCTAGAGTTACAATTTTGAAAACATTATTTATGTTTTACCATTCAAAAAAGATTTTGCTTCTTTTAGAGAGGGGCCAAATCTGGTATCTGGTATAGAGTAAAAAATTCTTGTAATTATTATTTTTTTGTGAAAACTGACTGTGTGGTCAAATTTTGATTAAAGATTACTAAAACAAACATTTTATTCAATGGATTAACTTGCACCGATTAATTGTTCACCTTAAGACTAATGTGCACTAGCAAAATAAACATAAAATTTTTTGATTTCATGCTGACTTTAACGAAGACAGAGTGGTACTGTATAGGATTTATGAACATTACACGATGGCCAATAGCAGGTGTATTGGGTGTTAGACAAACATTTGATGTAATCACTGGCACTTCCGGTTGGAGTGTCAAATACATTGCCTTGCCAGTTTTGTTTTAATAACTGAGCGGATGCAGCGCTGGACCCACCGACAGGTCTGAGGGAGTGCAGAGTTGATGAGGAGAGTCAGCGTCAAGTCATCGGGATATTTAGAACATTAATCTTACATTTCTCAACACTTCCTCTATGGCTGTCAGCCCATCTGGAAACATTCACAAGCCAACAGCTGGAGGGAGAGATGGGATACAGGCCCATGGCCAACAGATAAAGAGTATGTTAGAGTCATGCTATCACTAGAACAAACCTTCACACAGGGAAGCTACTTTTTAAGAATTATGTCTTAATTATTTAAAATTATTACGTTTTCAAAGGTATTGTTAATATTCATTCATTTTCCTTCGGCTTAGTCCCTTATTTATCAGGGGTCGCCACAGCGGAATGAACCGCCAACTATTCCAGCATATGTTTTATGCAGCGAATGCTCTTCCAGCCACAACCCAGAACTGGGAAACACCCATACACTCTCATTCACACACACACACACTACAGACGATTCAGCTTACCCAATTCACCTATAGCGCATGTGTTTGGACTGTGGGGGAAACCGGAGCACCCGGAGGAAACCCACGCCAACATGGGGAGAACATGCAAACTCCACACAGAAATGCCAACTGGGCCAGCCGGGACTCGAACCAGCGACCTTCTTGCTGTGAGGCGACAGCGCTACCCACTGTGCCTGTCAAAATATGTAATTATGTGACAGTATACAGATATTTATAATGTTATAACAGATTTATATTCCAGTCTGTTTTAACGAACATATTTAATGCAAACTGTTTTCAATATTGATAATAATAAGCAATATGTCTTGAAATGCAAATCAGCAAATAAGAATGTGACACTGGAAACTGGAGTGAAGTTGAAAATTCTAAACTAAAATGAACTGATTTTAAAATATATTATACTAGAAAACGTTTTAATTGCAATAATATATATTTTTAAACACAGTTTTAGATACTTACTGATCAAATAAATGCAGCTTTTGGCGAGTACAAGAGATATTTGTAGTCAGCTTACAAAATCTTACAGCATATCTCCTAAACAGTTCTGAAAAATACATGATAATGAGTAAATGATCGCAGAATTAATTTTATTTGGCGAACCACAAAACTCACATTTTTTTACCTGTTTCTGAAACGAGTTACATCAGATCAGAATAGAGGAAGTCCAAACACTTCGTTGAGTTGTTTCAGGAAAGTACTCTAGTTTTCCAGATGTGTTGGCTAGCATGTGCATTACATCCTGACTATAACAGCAGTGTAAAATACTGGTCAAGCACAAGCCACAAGCAAAAACCTCAGCCCAAACAGCACAGCACTGTACATTCGACAGCACACAGCATTGTTCTTAAGCATATTTTTAGTCCCATGTTGTCATTTGATGCAACAACCACAACCACATAAAACGAGCTCTGCTTTGCTTCTTGGTTGCCAACAAGTCAGTTCTGATCTGTACAGTGTTGGGCAATTATTTTTTCAATTTTAAGCCCATCTTACTCTTTAAAATGTCCTTAAATACTTACTTTCCTTAATAGGTAATTAAGTAACACATTTAGCTACTTTAAAAAGTGACTTTAGATTGTAATATATTACTTTTTCCACAATACTGGTACACTCAAAACATTATATTTGCTGTTTGTTCAAACTACTTATTTAAAATGAGCTGAAACAACACAATTCCTGAGGTTTTTTGAGGGGCAACTTAATCGTTTTATGTTCAGTCCACTTAAATTTGTAAAAACTAACATTCATTCATTTTCTTTTCAGCTTAGTCCCTTTATTATTTAGGGGTCGCCACAGTGGACAATTTAGAGTACCCAATTTACCTATAGCGCATGTGTTTGGACTGTGGGGGAAACCAGAGCACCCGGAGGAAACCCACGCCAACACGGGGAGAACATGCAAACTCCACACAGAAATGCCAACTGACCCAGTCGAGGCTCGAACCAACGACCTTCTTGCTGTGAGGCGAGATCGCTAGCAAAAACTAACACTAGTAAAACTAACGCTAGTAAAACTAAGTTAACTTAATTCCTTCATGTTGTCTCAACACAAATCGATTGTGTGGAACCCAACATTTTTTAGTCAATCAAAACAATCAATCAAAAAATAACAAATCATATATTGTTGGTGCCATGAACAGCTGCTTATGAATTTGAGTTCTTCAGAAGCAGTAATCCTGGGTTTGCTTGCTAAAGTGCTGTATTAATAGGACTTTATCGCCCTCTACTGGAGAAAACACACAGCACAGGCTCACTGTAGAGAAAACTTGATATTTTGATGGCCTTCAAAGAACTCCATGCAGATTTAAAGGGAAAGTTCACCCAAAAATGGACCAACTATTTTAATAGTATCTGGATGCAGGATTTGCAAGATGAGACTGCATATCTCAGACTTGCACAATGCACTCAATGGAGCTAGTGTCACTGTGAGGAGTAGGCATTAAAAAGCATTGCATGCATTTCACCTTGCAACTGCACCAAGTCTGCCTTCAGACTCGCCTCAATTATTTACTCTCCCTCAACAGGGTTAAATTAAAGTTAAATTTAAGACTTTTAAAGACATTTTTAAGACCATTATGAATGAAATTTTAGACTTATAGAAGGTTAAATGCTAAGGATTTTTTTTAAATATCCCAGTTAGAGAATATTTTCACTTGCCCTATCAAAAAATTATTAAAATTTGATACATTTAATAATACAATAATAACAATTTTGTTTGATTGTTTTAATTAATTTTCAAAATATATCCATTCACAAACCCTATAACCCTTACCAAGAATAGAACAAAACATAGCTGTCAATTACTTCAGTCTACAATAATAATAATAATTTAATAATAGAAAATATAGGCCAGGTCAGTATCCTCAGTAGTAACTAAATGAGGATCTTTTTTAGCAAATGTTAATGTAAGGAAAACAATTAAATGCTATTTTAAATAAAAAGTTAAAAGTATTATTGAGATGGATTGTTGGTGACTGTATGGGTGTTAATGGCCAGATTGGGTAGCTATACATGAACAAAGGAAAATTAAGACCTGTTAAAAAAAAAGATTTAAGACCTACAACACAACATTTCAGTAGATTTAAGACTTTTTAAGGCCTACAATTTAGTTTTTGAGATTTAAGACATTTTAAGACCCAGCGGACACCCTGGGTAGCTATACATGAACAAAGGAAAATTAAGACCTGTTAAAATAAAAAAAAATATTTAAGACCTACAACACAATATTTCAGAAGATTTAAGACTTTTTAAGGCCTAAAATGTAGAGATTTAAGAGATTTTAAGACTTTTTAAGACCCAGCGGATACCCTGCTCAAGTGGTTCCAATCTTTTAAGGGTTTCTTTATTCGGTTGAACACAAAAGAACATTCTGAAGAAAGCTGAAAGCCATTTACTTCCATAGTTGGAACAAACAAATACTATGGAAGTTCATTCTGAAGTTCTATGTTCATTCTGTTGGCACCAAAAAACAAAATCTCATCTGTTATTTTGTTTTCAACTCAAAATGGAAAATAAAAACAAACAAAAAACTAAGTAATGAGTCAAAAAACTGCATATTTATTAGTTTTTTCATTCATTCATTTTCTTTTCGACTTAGTCCCTTTATTTATCTGGGGTCACCACAGCGGAATGAATTGCCAACTTATCCAGCATATGTTTTACGCAGCGGATGCCCTTCCAGCTGCAACCGATCACTGGGAAACATCCATACACACTCATTTACACACATACAGTACGGACAATTTAGCTTACCCAATTCACCTATAGCGCATGTGTTTGGACTGTGGGGGAAACCCACGCGAACACGGGGAGAACATGCAAACTCCACACAGAAATGCCAATTGACCCAGCCAAGGCTCGAACCAGCGACCATCTTGCTGTGAGGCAACAGCGCTACAGTTAACAGATGAGTTTTTGTTTTTGGTCCCAATAGAAAAACTAAATATTTACAGTTTCATTTTCCAGAGCAAACAAAATAAATGACGGTCGGATGATACATTACAAGGACCACAGGTTTTCAGCTTTCTTTAAAATAGCTTTTTTTAGAAACAAGTAAAGGGTGAGTAAATGATGACCGAATTTTCTGTTTTTTGGCCGAACTATCCCTCTAAGAGCAGCCCATGGAAATTTACTATGGTTGGATTGGGTTGGATCTGTTTCGCAGTTTGAGCTGCTCTCTCCACAGCTCCTTTGGCATGGAAAACAAATGAGGACTTGAGGTTGTGTGGTGGAAATCACCTGTAAAAAAAGGCTAAATTCAAAATGTGAGCCATAGTCAGATACAAGCTAACAGGAAAAACTTCCCAAACATACACTTCAGTCCGTTGATGATGTCACATGATTAAACTATTAAAGGAATAGTTCCTCAAAAATGAAAATCACCCCTTAATTTACTCAACATCAAGCCATCCTCTGAATTTTTTTGTCAGACGAACACAGTCAACTATGTTTGCAATGTTATCCTGACACTTCCATTTTGTATAATGGTGTTGGATAGTGGCTTTTATTTTGAAGCTTCCATTGATCCACAGTCAGTCTAACCCATACACCGCCTGGGGGTTAACACATGTTTTATGAAGCGGCATGCGTTTTTGTAACATTTTTTAAATTACAAACTCCAATCACTGATTTCCAGTGGCTGCTGAATGCACAATATGAGCAACTGATGTATACGACTTAATATTTTTGTTACAAAAACACATCTATTTGCTTCATTCCTCCTGATAGCGTATGGATTAGTTTAATGACAAATTTACGTGCTTTTTCGGAAGCTTCAAAATAAAACCCTCTACCCAACACCATTATACAGGAAGAATTAGCACGCATTAGCATCCCACCTAATTGTGTCAAACATTCAAGTCTTTTTTTTCTTGATCTGGTCATATTTGCTGGAACTGGATTGACTTGTAGGCTCACAAAATTTTTTAGGCTCACACTCCATTTTTCCATGCATATGACACTGAATAATAAGGCACAGCTTTTGAAAAACGTCTTCATATTCCTTCATGAAAAGGCATTACAAACTGTAATAGATCCGGTCATTGTGCTGGTTTCAAGAACTCCCATTTGTTGTCATCCTCTGGACAGAGATCGAAAGGTATTTGTGATCTTTTATCCTTTATAACTCGCAAAGCTGGGAAGTGGTTCACCAACAGCTCACAAACAGCAAAACACCTCTGTTCAGCAGCCTGCGTGCACATACAATCACAAATATTAAATAAAATACTGCATTAAAGTCAGTATGAATCAGAAGTCTTTTCTTCCCTATTGTGACCTCCCTCTGAATAAAATAGCTTTAAAAAAAACAGGGCGGGACTTAATTTTGTTCATGGGAATTGATTGGTTGGTTGTGGCTTGCTATTGGTGGATCTCATGCGAGTAAACACAAATAAGAGATGTTGTAGTTAATTTAAAATTATGATGATAAAAAAAGATGCATGAATAAATCATATTTATTAATTAGGGATGCGGCTGCACGGTGGCACAGTGGGTAGCACGTTCGCCTCACAGCAAGAAGGTCGCTGGTTCGAGCCTCGGCTGGGTCAGTTGCCGTTTCTGTGTGGAGTTTGCATGTTCTCCCCGTGTTGGCGTGGGTTTCCTCCGAGTGCTCCGGTTTCCCCCACAAGTCCAAACACATGCACTATAGGTGAATTGGGTGGGCTAAATTGTCCGTAGTATATGTGTGAACGAGAGTGTATGGATGTTTCCCAGTGATGGGTTGCAGCTGGAAGGGCATCCGTTGCGTAAAACATATGCTGTTGAGTTGTCGCATAAGCATAAGCTGACGGTTCATTCCGCTGTGGCGACCCCAGATTAATAAAGGGACTAAGCCGAAAAGAAAATGAATGAATGAATAATTAGGGATGCACCAATACTCCGAAACCAAAGACTAATACCTACTTTTGATTGTTAAGCAAACATTGACCATTTTTAAAGTGTTATGTTATAAACATTTGTTCGGTGAAACAACAGATTGATTAAAAAACATTTTCATTATTATTATTATTATTACTATGTCCTTGGTTTGGCACTGTGAAAATGATGTGTAACTTTGTGAAAAGCAGAATAAAAATAGATTGAGTTACCGTTGTTCATAATTAAAGAGAAGCTCTTCTAAAATTATTCAGTCTCACTAGCCAGGTATCCTCATGTAAAGTAAATCTCTTAAAAGTTAAAGAGAAAAAAATGTGAATTAAGTTTGTTTCCATAAAGTTGTTAGAGTGGCTCACTGTAGTATTGGTAACCGAGCAACCAACAGTAAACAAGTCCAGCATAATGGAGACAGCTGATTTGTTACATGGGTGTAATGTTCACAACTACAGTGTTTATTCGGCAAATGTATTTCCATGTCCCATTAAAACATTTAGAAAAACATTTTTTTCGAATTGAGGGATTTTTATTCAAAATTAGACATTTACATCTTGTTTCTCGCATGAAACTTCAAAATGTACATTCAACACAAATTGAAACCAGCTGATTGTCAATGTCTGGAATATTCATTCATTCATTCATTTTCGTTCGGCTTAGTCCCTTTATTAATCAGGGGTCGCCACAGCGGAACGAACCGCCAACTTATCCAGCATATGTTTTATGCAGCGGATGCCCTTCCAACTGCAAGCCAGTACTGGGAAACACCCATACACCTATAGCGTATGTGTTTGGACTGTGGGGGAAACCGGAGCACCCGGAGGAAACCCACGCCAACACGGCGAGAACTTGCAAACTCCACACAGAAATGCCAACTGACCCAGCCGGGGCTCAAACCAGCGACCTTCTTGCTGTGAGGTGACAGTGCTAACCACTAAGCCACCGTGTCACCCAATGTCTGGAATATACTTTTTAAAATTCTATGATATTCCAGAAATTCTATGACCCATGAAAAGCCTGTTAATAGTCATGTTGACCAGTGGTACCTTAAGCAATAAATAGTCATGTTGAGCAGTGGTACTGTACCTTATGCAGTGGTGTAGCTCCATCGTCATCAGTGAGGCCTGGATCCGCTCCTCGCTCTAACAGCAGCTTCAGCACCCGCTGGTGTCCACAATAAGCTGCTCTGTGAAGCGGCGTTGCCCCGCCATGAGTCTGAGTGTTCACACAGGCCCCACAGTCCAGCAGCAGCTCACACACTGACACATGACCTGCTCGACTTGCATAATGCTGGAGACAGAAAAACAAGACCTGTTAGCTGGTCAGTGTTGGGTAAGATACTTCAAAAAAAGTAACAAAATACTTTTGTATTATAAAAATAGTTAAATAATAGATAATATAAAAATGTATAAAATAAAAAAATAAAAAAATATATACAGTGCTCAACATAAATAAGTGCACCCTATTTTGCATTTCTCAGTGAATATAGGTCATATATTTTGGTGAATTTGAACAAAACAGATTTATTAAACAGATATATTTATTAAAATAATATTTTAGTCACCGAACATCTTTAGAAATAGAAAGATAATACAATTAAATTCATGTAAAATATTGGGCAAAAATTACAAACTAAAAAATTTCAACAAAATTTATAAATGTTTTGCTTCTCTTGAATTTTGCTCTTTTTAATTTTTTTATTTAATATTGTACTCTAACATATAAATTTGGCTGTACTAATTTTGGGCCGTTATCATAAGTTATTTTGTTAGATAAACTCCAGATTTGTCTTCAGCACTGACTAATCTAATGTAAATGCACACAAATATAATATTGTAAAGCTTCCTATAAAAAATATTCATTTAAATGAGAGATTTGTGAGGGGTGCACTCATATATGTTGAGCTCTGTATACACACACACACCCACACATGCGCACACACACACATGCGCACACACACACACACACACACACAATTATATATATTAAATAAAATAATAAAATGAAGTAACAAATTATTCATTATTTTATAAGTTCTGTCTCAAAAGTAACTTAGTTACTTAATAAGTAATTACTTGACTCAATACTAAATAACCACATAAATCTCAATTTAAACTCTTAACTCTTTAAATTTGAGTCCTTTTCCACAAGCTTTTAGTTTTTTTTTTTTTAAATGAACATTCAGATTTTCAATATTCAAAACGTTTCGAAGTAATGACACCATATTTAATACATAATATATATATATTGACATATTTCATTGTTTTTTTTTTAAGCTTGTGCAGTTGTCGGACAAATAAAAACCTTTATCTGAAAAATATGGAAAATGTCTGAATAACAAACAATATATATTTACAATTCCTCTGCTTCTCTGAATTTATATATACCTTATATTGTCATGAACTAATTCATTATTCTTTTCCTTAAACTTATGCATAGTCTTGATAAATGTTCTTTCGTTGAAAAAATAGGTATATTATATCAATCAGCTTCTCTGAATTAGTTTATATACAACTGTTGAATTTATATACAGCCATTTAATCAAGTATATTATATAAGTAACTGTAACAAATTCTAAAACCAAAAAATGTAATAAGTAATCACTTTTAATTCAATTACAGTAACTGTAATTAAAGTATGCATTGGTGGTGAACAATAAAACAAGCAAACCAGAGCAGTGTAGTTTGCCTGA
>CAIGQV010019087.1:5338877-5341643 GCA_903798115.1 Danio jaintianensis
TCTGATGACACGTCCAAAAGGGAGAATGTCAATCAAAGTGTTTCTGCAGACTGTTTTTATCAAGTGTGATTATAAAAAATAAAAGTAATAAATTTTTACCATTAGAAGCTGGTTATAATAACATACTGTTGCCAAACAACTGTGTTTAAACCCCTTATAAAAGTGATTTTTTGTGTAAAAGGTCCCCTTTAAATGCTTCTAATGACAAATTAAGTAAAGTCAACTTGTTGCTTTTAAGGCAACGGGTTTACTCGCTATTTTAAAGTAAACTAACTAATCGCTTTTTACAGTGTACAAAGAGATGTTCTAATTTAGTGCTTCAAAAAATAAGACAGCATTGATAAACAAACATACCATAAATATCAGGAAGAACTAGATTTGATATTATGACACGAGAATCATCACATGAAAATATTTGGTGTGGGTTGGTCCTTTCAACAATTCACCTCCTCAATTAAAAAAAAAAAAAAAAATGGGGAAAATAAGAAATCTGAAAAGTGTAATATTTACATGTATAATATAGTAATGATATAAACCAACATACTGGCACCACTGGTTAATCAATGTGCATATTAACCTATGGCTATAAGTGTTATTACACAGAATTAACAGAACACAGCAAAATGTTTTGAAGTCAAAATAACCTAAACATGATTATGTTGAATGGGAGGTAGATCAAACAACACATGGAAAACTGGAAAGCAAAACATTTTTTTAACATACAAAATATGAAAACGGAATATCTGAGAGCTATACAGTTGAAGGCAAAAATATTAGCCCTCCTGTTTTAATTAGTTTTTAAATATTTCCCAAGTGATGCTTAACAAAGCAATTAAAATTGTCACAGTAATTCGTATAATATTTTTTCTTAAGGAGAAATTATTATTTATTTTAGTTTGTCTGAAATAATAGTAGTTTTAATATTTTAAAACGACGCGGTGGCGCAGTGGGTAGCGCTGTCACCTCACAGCAAGAAGGTTGCTGGTTCGAGCCTCGGCTGGGTCAGTTGGCATTTCTGTGTGAAGTTTGCATGTTCTCCCCATGTTCGCATGGGTTTCCTCCGGGTGCTCCGGTTTCCCCCACAGTCCAAACGCATGCGATATAGGTGAATTGGGTAAGCTAAAATAGTCCGTAGTGTATGTATGTGAATGAGAGTGTATGGGTGTTTCCCAGTGATGGGTTGCAGCTGGAAGGGCATCCGCTGCGTAAAACAACGCTGTGGTGACCCCAGATTAATAAAGGGACTAAGCCGAAAAGAAAATGAATGAATGAATATTTTAAAAATGATTTTAAAGATCTTATTAGGCCCCTACAATTCATCATTTTCTTTTCGGCTTGGTCCCTTTATTAATTTGGGGTCACCACAGCAGAATGAACCGCCAACTTATCCAGCACATGTTCTACGCAGCGGATGCCCTTCCAGCTGCAACCCATCACTGGGAAACACCCATACACTCGCATTCACACACATACACTACAGACAATTTACCTTTCCCAATTCACCTATAGTGCATGTCTTTGGACTTGTGGGGGAAACGGAGCACCCGGAGAAACCCATGCAAACACGGGGAGAACATGCAAACTCCACACATAAATGCCAACTGACCCATCCGAGGCTCGAACCAGCGACCTTCTTGCTGTGAGGCAACAGCGCTATCCATTGCGCCACCGCGCCACCCCCCTTAAACAATTATTACATATATTTTTTTGATTGTCTACAGAACAAACATGGAACTTGCCTAGTAACCTAATTAACCTAGTTAAGCCTTAAAATTGCAGTATCTTAAAAAATAACTAGTAAAATATTATGTACTGTCATCATGGCAAAGATAAAAATAAATTAGTTATTAAAACTATCATGTTTCAAAATATGTTCTTCTCTGTTAAACAGCACTTGGGAAATATTTGAAAAAAACAAATCTCAATTTAACATAAACAGGGCCAATAATTTAGCCTTTAACTGTATATTTAATGTATATTGCATATCTGAAACTAGAACCGTCAGTTTTACGAGATGTTTAAGATATTTTCCATTATTCCATAAAGCTACTATGAGTTTACTTTGCCTGCAGAAAGTTGTGCAACATTAAGCCTTATCAAAACTTGCCTATAATTCACCGTCAGCTCTAATATTCTACAGATATATTTGGTTGTATTGATTAACAGAAATGTTGACTTCATTTTTTTTTTAAGACAAAACACAACGTGAAATGTATACATTCGGTAAAACTGAGGAATTGTTCAACTCAAAGCATAAATAAAACAGTTTTTTTTGGAATCTCTACATTAAGCTTTCGCTGTTTTGGCCACAATTACAGACCCTGCATGTGCACTAGTGCATGAGAGCACTGAAAAAATGGCTTTACTTACTTAATGTTTTTCTCTTGTTCTTGGTCCAAATATCTAAAAATTCTTAAATCAAGAAGCATTTTCTAGACAAGTTTTTATTTTCAGAAATAATTCGTAATGGGAATAACTAAGCGTTATAAATAAACAATGTCACTAATGGAATTACTTTTTTCAGTAATGCGTAATCAAATAAATGACAGTTTCCCCCATTACAATACTGTTACCATTACTGACAATAAATTATGTCGTTATATAATTGATATATAATTGAGCTCACTGACAGACTCTGTCAGCCTGCCCTGGTGTGTGAGCTGATAACTGATGATGATTGAGGAAAGTGTGTAGGGATGGGACAACCACATAACTGATGATGATTAGGGAGTGTATGTAGGGGCGGGACAACCACATAACTGATGA
>CAIGQV010019087.1:5341653-5356653 GCA_903798115.1 Danio jaintianensis
CGGGACAACCACATAACTGATGATGATTGGGGAGTGTGTGTAGGGGCAGGACAACCACATAAATGATTATGATAGGAGAGTGAGTGTAGGGGTGAGACAACCACATAACTGATGATGATTGGAGATTGTCTGTAGGGGCGGGACAACCACATAATTGATGATGATTGGAGATTGTCTGTAGGGGCAGGACAACCACATAACTGATGATGATTGGAGATTGTGTGTAGGGGCGGGACAACCACACAACTGATGATGATTGGGGAGTGTGTGTAGGGGTGGTATTTAGCTAGTTTTAACAAAAAAACCTCACATAATTCTGACTTATTGATCCTGAAAACAAAACAATACTCTGTACTTGTCTAGAAAATGCTTCTTGAAGAATTTTTAGATATCGGGACCAAAAACTAGACAAAAATTCTAAGTAAAAAAAAACCTCAAAGCTCAAAGAGGGCTGGCAAAACAAGTGCTAATATTGCATAAGTTTTCACAGGAGCGTGAAAGGGAAAGGGATTTTGGGTAAGAGAGTGCTGTGAGGAGCTGGCTGGTGGCTTTTACCGGGCGGAGAGCAGTGTAAGTGGTTATCTCACGCTTTGGGACATGTGCAGCGGAGTCAGCATCTCCTCAAAGATGGCTCCTTTCACATTTGAACCACGCAGATTGGCTTCCTGTAGATCACAGCCTGAGAGATCGCAGTTCTGAACACACAATCATGAGTTATTTTAAGCTAAATACTAGTATCTTGAAAAATATCTAGTCAAATATTATGTGCTGTCATCATGGCAAAGACAAAAGAAATCAGTTATTAGAAATGAGTTATTAAAACTATTATGTTTAGAAATGTTGAAAAAAATCTACTTATCATTAAACTGAAATTGGTGAAAAAATATACAGGGGGGCTAATAATTTAGGAAGGCTAATAATTCTGACTGCAATTGTACATGTTTTTCTTATTCTTTTGAAAAATCTGTTAACATTTTCAAACATTCAATCAACACTGCCATCTCACCTCTAGATCTGTGCCGGCTAACGTAGCACCACGCAGGTTACAGTTCTTTAGCTTCGCGTTCTTCAGCGTAGCCACACGCAGATTTATCCCAGTCATCTGACTGCCCTCCATGTCCACTCCTTTCAGATTAGCCCCTGAAGCGCACAGGAAAAACATTGCTTAAAACATAACAATTCAACATTAAAGGGACAGTTCACCCAAAACTCAACATTCTGTCATCATTTGCTCACCCTACACTTGTCACAAACCTGTCTGATTTTTTTTTTTGTATTGAACAAAAATGCAAAATGCTGAAAATCTGTAACCATTAGATTGTAGGATACAAACAAATCACTCATTTCCAACAAATTTGAAGGCTCATTGCAGACATGTATGGATGCAATCCTCCAAGCTCATGGGAGTCAAACACAATATTCATTCTTTTTCCACTGCACCATGACTTTATATTCTATACTGGACACATTTCATATAAACCACTTCTGACACCAAATGATCAACTAAAAGTCAAGTTATTATTTGTTGTTGACAGGCGGCAAGACTTTTGTCAGGTAGTGTATAGTTTTTAGAAGGAACTCACCTTTGAAGTCTGCATCCTTCAAAGAATGCAACCTCTGAAACGAGACACAGCTATTGACTTCCATAGTATTTGGTTTTCCTACTATAGATGTCAATGGTTACAGGTTTCTAACATTTTTCAAAATAACTTTTGTGTTCAACAGAATAAAAAAACTCAGAGGGCACATTCACACAAACACATTTTTGTTTAAAAATGTGAATTTTTCTCTCTGTTTCGCCCTTCTGTCCACACTGAGACAGCGTTTTTAGGAAACGAAAACGTATCTATTTTAAAAACACTGTGCAAAGTGGATCAATTTGAAAATGCTGTTTTCGTGTTGCAGTGTGGACTGTGAAAACGGAGGCTTACGAAAAACAATGACGTATTTCAGTCATGCGACCAACTCAGCTAACACGGTGGACGACATTGTAAAGCAGATGTTTTGGATGCTGTTCGTTTTGACAGCTTTATTAAAGATTAATGTCAGTTTGTAGATGCTCCATATTGCCTCTCTTCAAAGGACACAATGTTTACTGGGAGCTGTTGTTCAGAAGCAGACCACAGTTACGACATTTTCAAAGAGACGGAAAGTAAATAAACGGCAGGCGGATTTGACAGTTAAAAGCGTCTTTCACATGCACAGTACATGAACAAAACCATTTTCAATCTTTTTAGTGTGGATGATGGAAAAAAAAAATGAAAATGATAGTGTGAACATGGAGCATTTTTAGACAAAAACGCCATTTAAATTGATCTGGATTAGTGTAAACGTAGCGTCAATCAGATTTGGAACCACTTGAAAGAGTGAACTATTTCTGGGTGAACTATCCCTTTAATGTGCCATTAGCAATGCTGTTCTGTGACTAATGGACCCTTTTCACACTTCCGGGCTTCTCAGCAGCAGAAGTCGTCATAGTTGGTAAACTTAGAGCGCAATGAATGGGAGAGTACAACAAATACATTGAATAAATAAATTTTTTTACAATCCTATTTGCTGAATTAATAAAAGAAAAACTCCACGATGGTGTTATCAAGACTTTCAGAAAAAGGGAACAAATAGTGTGAGACTGATAACGGCAGCCAGAAGAAAGAACAACGTCAAATTTACTGTCCTGCCCCGATAGACACTGCATTACAAACGCCTCGCACTATCGGTAATTTGTTTTTTATTATTTGGTGCAAAGATGATACAATACATACATAAATATGGAATAAAATCGCTGTCATAAATATTTTGTGTGTAAATAAAATTCACGCATCTGTAATTATAAAAACATAAAAGCAAAACAGAACGTACTCTTAATTTTACGAGGGTACAATTCCAAAATCTGCAATAGAACAGACACAGATACGACATTTTCTTTGACTGTTTGTATACGACTTTTAAATTTACGGTGGGTGTACTTTACAAACACGAAATACAGTTTCACCACGGACACGACGACCTGATTACGGGTACGAATCAAAGAGCAACACTTCACTACCGCTGTCACAGGCACTAATAAACAAGCAAGAGCAATCAATCGCAAATAGTGCGCCTTGCGTGATGAGATATGAGATCCTGATTCTTGATTGAAGGAAGCTCGCCGAGCAAAATGGCTGGGCACTCGAGCTCCCACACACCATCTTAGGTAAGATTTTTGTTATTCCCTCTTTGAGAAATGTCCGTCAAGAGCTGTAATAGAGGTTTAGACTTAATGAGGTCCACTTTCGCTGTGTTTCTTAGGATAGTGACCTAGCGTAATGCAAGTTAACATTACAGGCAGTGTGCACAGAATTTCTCTGAATAGGATTATTTAATAGAATTTCTAAATATAGATAAATATACATAAACATAAATATTCACACGTTTTTTTTTTTTAATCTAAATATTCCAAGGATTTATTTATTTCAAGGATTTAAGATGCTGATGACGTTAAATGTGTCATAACAGTCTTGTGAAAAGGGTCCATCAAGTTAATTCTACTGATTAAAATAAACACTGGATTCAAATATGCAGGTGTTTTACCCTCTAAATTGGCTTTGAGTCCAGAGGGATCCTCAAAGTTACATCCTTTAAGAGACGCTCCCTCCGCATTGGAGCAGAGCATCTTCACGCCCTGAAGATTAGCACCCTGGAGAACAGGATTATTTAACAAAATGAGAGATTAAAAAAGAAGGAGATTTGTCACAAAGCGAGAGATGATGGGCTCACATCCAGGTTGGCTCCCGACAGGTCGGCTCTCTCCAGGTTTGAGCAGCACAGGTTTGCATAGGTGAGATTGCAGCGACTCAGATTGGCCATCTTAAAATTAATATAGCGCAAATCCAATCGAGAGAGATCCGCTCCACTGAAATTAAGACCCTGAGAGGAAAAGAGCAGAAAAAAGGGCACCTATTATGCAAAAATCACTTTTATAAGGGGTTTAAACACAGTTGTGTGGCTGCAGCCTGTGAATATAAGCAGCCTCTAATGGTAAAAGTTTATTAATTTTATTTTTAAAACCACATTTGATAAAAACAGTCTGCAGAAACACTTTGATTGACATTCTCCCCTTGAATGTGTCAGAGGGAGAAAGGCCCCGCCCACTAGTGACCATCTCTCCCTCATTAGCATAGGACATTAGTCTTGTTTTTGAATCTGCCACTATGCTGACACATAGACATTTGTAGCTCCGCCCTCTTTTAAAAAGAGCACAATCTCATTTGAATTTAAAGCGACAGTCACCAAAACGCCACAATTAGTATCAAAGCCTAAAAGGGTCCTTTTCAAAGTTATAAAACATTATTTGTCGGGTATTTTGATCTGAAACTTCACATACACACTCTAGTCACATATGAGACTTATTTTACATCTTGTAAAAAGGGGCTTAATAGGTCCCCTTTAATACCAAAAGAATATGGCGCTAAATATGACTTTTTACACATTTATAAGATGTCTTTTACCTGACAGCGTAGCTCTGATTTGGTTGGAGTAGCCAACAGAAACCGAACAAACTCCTTCCGTGAGAGCGGAGAGTGGTCTTCAGGTGGATGAGAATTCTTAAGCAAAGTATAAGAGAAAAAATATACTATTAATGCACAAGTATATGCATACAATATTGTTAAAAGGTTTGAGTTTAGTACTTTTTTATTTTTAAAAAGGAATTACTACACTGTAAATAATGACAAAAGCCATGACAACAAATGTTTTTTATGTTACTTTAATTTTAATCAGTCAATCCAGTTTGAAATAAAAGTTTTTAAATATGTAAACAAAGTTTAATATTTGTAGTGATGTAAGTTGAGATGAGTAGAAAATTTCATTTAATTAAAATTATTTATCAATAAAAGCTACGTAAATATTCATGTTTATTGTGTTGTGGTGCGTTCACACCAGACGCGGAAAAAGCGTCAAGTGCGAGTGATTTACGTGTTAAGTCAACGCGAAGACATGAATAGACATCCTGTGGCGCGATTGGCGTGAATGACGCAATTCGTGCAAATGAAGCGGCGCGAATTGAGCGTTTTGAGTGTTTGACGTGCTTAACGTGCAAATTGTTCAAGTTGTAAATTCTGAACTTTAGTAGACATCGCATCAACCAATCAGGAGCTTGCTCTAGTATCGGGGTGATTATGACATAGCGCCTGTTTGTTGGTGTCCTGAGGGGAAATCCACCTGCCGACACCGGACAACAGCTCATCAAACTGGGCTCGGCTCAGTCGGCAGCACCGCTGAAAGCCTCCATCATCCAGGTATAGTTTCTGGAGGAGTTGATGAACTCACAGAGCTGCTGCACCTCTGAAAGGATCTAGTGGACTCAGACACGGCGCCGAACGAGTCTACACTGTTTTTCAGCCTTCCTAAAGCACAGCTACTCTCAATATAAACCATGTAAGCCATTTAGCAACAAAACTAGAGTCAACGGGCAGACAGAAGCCCTGCCCATGAGGCGAATCCGTGTCTATTGTGAAGTAAATTTCACGCGCAAATGAAGCGAGTAAACTCAAAATGTTCACACGTCTATTTACGTGCGAATTTTGCGATTTATTCGCGCATGCTGCGTCTGGTGTGAACACAGAATTAACATTGTGGCAGAGTGCCTATTGTTTTGTTGCAGTGGATGTTTTTTTTTTTTTGCTTCTTTTGTATATGCGTGCAACGTTTATTTAACGTTGTATTAATGTTGTATATGGGGTGTAAATTGCAGTGTGCATTAATACCTTAATGGCGACTTCCAGCTGTTCTGCCAGTTGCTCTATTCCAAAAAATCTAGCTTCTTCCAGTACTCCTATAAAGTATTAAATATCACATTTGTCATTTTTAATCTTAACTTGTGCCTCTCATTAAAGGTTGGGTGACACTTCATTAAAGTACAATTCTCTCTATTAATATACCATTATTCATTCATTCATTCATTCCTTCAGCTTAGTCCCTTATTTATCAGGGGTCGCCACAGCGGAATGAACCGCCAACTTATCCAGCATATGTTTTATGCAGCGAATGCCCTTCCAGCCATAACCCAGTACTGGGAAACACCCATGCACACTCATTCGCACACACACTCATACACTACAGCCAATTTAGTTTATTCAGTTCACCTATAGCGCATGTCTTTGGACTGTGGGGGAAACCGGAGCACCCGGAGGAAACCCACGCCAACACGGGGAGAACATGCAAACTCCACACAGAAATGCCAACTGGCTCAGCTGGGACTCGAACCAGCGACCTTCATGCTGTGAGGCGCCTCCTAATTTGCTGCTTATTAATAGTTATTAAGACGGTAGTTGGGTTTACAGTAGGTATTGGGTAGGATTAGGGATGTAGAATAAAATTACAGAGAATATGCATTTTATAAGTACTAATAAACAGCCAATATCTCAATAATATGCAGGTAATAAACCACTAGCTAATAGAGAGAATTTGCTACTTAAACTAAAGTGTTACCAAAGCTTGTATGTTAAATGGATCCATGTTCAGTAAAACTAATTTAATGAAGAAAAAATTTGCTTGTACTGTACAGTATTGTATGCAATTAACCAATATCGGTATTGAAAATAATTAGTTATTGAACAGTGGAGTCTTTTATCACATTTGCTCTCACTTTATAACAAACATTGCTTTGAATTACAGTGATTTACCCAAGTTAAAAATATTGCAATAATCTACATACCAGGCTAACTGCTTATATTAGGCCCAGGCGGGATCTGTGCCCACCAGATTTTTTGCCCATTATTGAGTCTATTTATTTACTTAATCAATGTGTAATAAATATATAAATGTGTGTAAATATATATTCGTTCAGTTTTTATATTAGTGCTAGTACTATTATTGAATAATATGCAAATGTTTAGATGATTTACACTTTGCAAAGTAATATTTTCTGTCTTTTGGTAGCTATATATATATATATATATATATATATATATATATATATATAATATGAGAGACTTACTTTGTTTACCAAACAAGTGATTCTAACTGGAATTGCATTAAAAACATTAAATAAAAGTCATGATTATTTTGTATTTAATGTGTTAAGTTTTTAGTTACTATACTCTAAAAATAAGGTTTTATGATTTTTTGTTTACAAAATTCTGTGAATAATAGCAAAAAAATCTGAAGATTCTGTCTGGCCCCAATGTATGTCTACTGAGAATGTCACTAATGAACTAAATGAGAATTGTCACCTAAAAATGCTTCAGGTAACATTCACTTGACTCACCGAGTAAGTTTATTCCATCATTGACGATGATCTGACCATGTCTCAGGTAATTGAGGATGGGCTCAAAGTACTCTGGGCTGCGGTCAATGAGGAAAGCCCCGCGTTCATCCTGTTTATTGCCCCATACATCTGCAGGTCCACAAAACAGGCAAATGAACTCTGATATAATGTCACATTGATTTACAGTCTGATAAACGTGCAAAATAAACTCTTACAGCCATAGTGAATGCTTACAGTCATAGTGAATTTAAAATAATTGCTTTTAAATGGCCACCAATACTCCGATTTTAAGACAATACTCTGATTAAGAATCTACCATGCACACAGAAATTTTTAATGACTTATAATTTACAATTTATAATTTCTACCTTTAATCCACATGAAAAATAAATAGCTTGTCCTGGTTATCTTTAATGAGAGTCTGAAAGTTTGTTTTTGAACTAACCCTTCTCTCTAAACATGTGTGCCAGCATGCTGTCGGGTTCCTTACTCACAAGGGTACTCCTGAAACAAGAGAAAACAGAGAGAGATTAATGATATTTACAGCACCGTCCACTTAGCATCTGCAGACTAGTGTATTACAATGATATATTAATTACCAATGACTAATATTTTGAATTAGCTTTTATTTTTTAATAAAAAGCAAAGAAGGTCAAGGTGCCCCAGGATTGGCCAGCCCAGTCACCAGACATGAACATTATTGAGCATGTCTGGGGTAAGATGAAGGAGGAGGCATTAAAGATGAATCCAAAGAGTCTTGATAAACTCTGGGAGTCCTGCAAGAATGCTTTCTTTGCCATTCCAGATGACTTTATTAATAAGTGATTTGAGTCATTGCAGAGATGTATGGATGCAGTCCTCCAAGCTCATGGGAGTCATACACAATATTCATTCTTCTTCCACTGCACCATGACTTTATATTCTATATTGGACATTATTTCTGTTAAGTGACAAGACTTTTGTCTAAGCAAAGTCAGACCTTACTGTCCTAATTAAATAATTCAAAATCAAGACATGATCATATTTTATTGTGGTAAAATAAGCGTAATCTAGAGGCCTTTGCCTTTCATATAAGCCACTTCTGACACCAAATGATCAACTAGAAGTCAAGTTATTATTTGGTGTTCCTAAAACTTGGATAGGCGACAAGACTTTTGTCAGGTAGTGTATATATTTTTAGATTGATATCATTACATTGCTGTTGATAACATATTAATATATTGTACTATAAGGTCAAGTTTGCTTATGGTTAAAATCACAGCCTTTCATGCCTTTTGCTTTATTTCCTCTCCCGTTATCATTTACAAAATATACACATAAACACTAGTTAATGGATATCAGTGTATATGAAGCCACTAAGTCAGCAAAATATGCAGCATGTTTACCTAGTGGTTGTGAAAAGCCGGCCACCGATATTCAGTGTCAGCCAATCAGTGTGCGATCCTGAGATGTCGTCTGACGTTTTGCCCTCACTATGAGGACCTACAACACAAACAAACTAGTAAACACTGACTTATAAGGACATCTCAAACTTCACTGAATAATAATAATGAAAATACATTCATGTACTTTCATGAAAGGTGACTTTTATGTTAATTTTGTGTTCCCTGGGAATCCAATTCATGACTTAAGTGTTAAAAGCTCATAATATAAATCTAGCAGTTGAGCCAGAAAACAAACTGATGTTGACTCACCAATGAAAGCGTCTCCTTCTGACACATACAGCACATCATCATCTCTGTGTGGAAAAAATAAAATAATATATATATATGAAGTTAAGCCAGTCACAATAATCAATATGTAGCCACAAAACCAGTCAAAGTCCATTTTTTTAAAATTGAGATTTATACATCACCTAAAAAGCTGAATAAATAAGCTTTAGGGCTGCATAATATATCCAAAAAATTATTGTTATAGCGATAATAGTGTCACAATCAACAGCGATCTAGCATTTGCAGATCGCTGGAGAACTACACATCTGCAACTATATGAAATACAACTCCCAGATGTTTTTGCACTCACACACCATTTCCTAATCCCCCCTGATTACACACACACAGCTGGAAGCTCATCATGGACTGATTATCAGGACTAATCAGATGGACTATAAACACAGCACACACATCGTTGCTGAGTCTTGTATGCTGTAAGTGAGAAATTCAAAGCATTATCCTTGCCTTGTCTAGCTGTATTTTGACCCTTGTTTATGTTGTTTTGCTGCCTGTCCCGACCATTCGCCTGTGACTTCGACTACGCTTTGGATTACCTACATGCTCCTGTCTGTCCCTGTTTTGACCTTTGCCTGCCTGACAGTTCTCAAATAAAGCTGCATTTGGATCCTCATCTCTGTTGCCGACCAGACTCGTTACAAATAGTATATGCAATATCACTTTAAAACATTAAAAGATTTTAAAGTCTAAATGTTTGCCCCTTGACATAGTTTATTTTTAAATATAATTAACCACAGAAAATATCTATTACCTGATTATTTTAATATGATCATAACATAAACTATTCATATTTTTTTAATTATTGATAAAATAGCACTTTGCAAGTTAGTTATATATTAAGAAATGTCGTTATTCACAACACTCTTTACAAATATTGCATATTATCCCTGTATTGTGCAGCCCTAATACAATTTTTTTTGTTCAAGATACAACTATTTGAAATGTGAGGGTTCAAAAAAACTAAATACTGAGAAAAATGCCTTTAAAGTTGTCCAAATGAAGTGCATAGCAATGCATATTAATGATAAATAATAGAGTTATATATATTTACAGTAGGAAATTTACAAAATATCATCATTGAACATGATCTTTACTTAATATCCTTAATTTGCTGATGAAATAACACTTTGCAAACTAGCTATAACATAAGAAATATCTTTATTGCAACTATCGCAAATAACAATATTGCATATATTCTAGTATCATTCAGCCCTAATACGCTTTCCATTGATGTATACATTGTTACAAATTGGACAATATTTGTTAAAGATACAACTATTTGAATATCTGAAAACTGAGGGTTCAAAAATAATCCAAATACTGAAAAAAATGGCAAAATAAAATCAATTTTGACCCATACAATATATTTTTGCTAATCTAAATAACTTTTAGAATGAAAGGGTTTGGTCCCTTGAAAGTGTTTACACCTATTTGAATTATTATGCTCTCTCTTGTGTAAAGATTATATAATCAGAGGAATAAAATTGTCTTAAAATGACAATAATATCACTTATCCCAATAACTTCTGTCACAATATATCGCATGACAGAAATGATGTATCATAACAAGCCAATCTGTAGTAACCTTCTAGTACCGGGGTGTCCAAACTCGGTCCTGGAGGGCCAGTGTCCTGCAGATTTTAGCTCCAACTTGCCTCAACACACCTGCACGGATGTTTCTAGGAAGCCTAGTAAGAGCTTGATTACCTAGCCCAGGTGTGTCTGATTGGGGTTGAAACTAAACTTTGCAGGACACCAGCCCACCAGGACCGAGTTTGGACACCCCTGTTCTAGTACATCCAGCACATAAACATTTGTTTATCCAACTCAAAGCAGGACAGAATTGTTTTCTCTGTAATGTTCCCACTTTTGTTTTTCATAAATAAATGAATAATTGTTGAAAAATGCCTACGAAACTGTACCTGATGAGGGCAATGTCGTCTATAAGACCACCTTTCCCATTATACAAGTTACAAGCCCTTATTCCCAATTTATTGCTTGCGAGTGTCAAAAGATCAGACAGAGTCCCATAAACAGCTACAACCTGCAAAACAAACAACAACACGATTAATCCATTAATGCTGTAATGATTGTACTATCAATTTTATTACAGGGTCAATGATAAGACCATTTTGGTGTCTGTGTCATATTTATAAAACTGATTTTATATATACAGTAAAAGGCCAACAGAAAGCATATTAAAAGTCAGTTTCAAATAACTATCAAAAATAAAACAGTAAAATAAGGGTAAAGTAAAGTTATGTTGTCACTGACTTTCAGCATAACACATAGTCTCATGTACAGTCAAGCCTGAAATTATTCATACCCCTGGCTATAATTCTGACTTAAAGTTACTTTTATTCAACCAACAAGTTATTATTTTTTGACCGGAAATGACACAAGCTTCTCCCAAAAGATAATAAGATGATGTACAAACATATTTATCAGCTTTTATTTACGTTTGAACACAAACTTTAAGTCAGAGTTTGCCAGGGGTATGAATAATTTAGGACTTGACTGAATATATTAAACAACATTTTCACCTGTACTACCATAAAATAAGTGATAAATCTATATTATTTTTAAACAATTAAACGTCTAGTGCAGAGATGGCCAAACTAGGTCCCGTGGGCCAAAGTTGGCCAATGATAACCTGTGATTTGGCCACCATCCTATCTGAGAAGAGAATGAGAATGATGGGGAGGGTTGGGGCGAGTGCCTTTTACAGAGATCGTCATTTCTAATTTGAAGTAACCTTTTTTGTCTGTTTGTTTTGAATCGCTGAGCTACAAAAAAAAAAGCAAACAAACTAAATGCTGTAACGGAATCAGATTTCTTAGAATATAAATACTGACACTCAACGGAAAGAGGACAATGCAGAAGACACTGGCAAATCAAGGCAAAACAGCAGTTTGACTAGCGTAACTGCATTCTGTTATAAATGGGATTGTTTTTTTACTGTGCAAAGTTCATTGTACAATTACAAAACATACACTGCATTAGTTAATATAAAGCAATGTTTTCTAGTTATTTAAAATATTAAATAAATTAGAAATAGATTTGCAAATAATTGTAATAGAGTTTGGTATATTTACCTTCAGCTCACCACCCTCAATCAAGTTTGGTTTTTGGCCCTTTATAAGAAAAAGTTTGGGCACCCATGGTCTAGTGGTTTAAAGGATAAGTAAGTTCATTCATTCATTTTCTTTTCGGCTTAGTCCCTTTATTAATCTGGGGTCGCCACAGCAAAATGAACCGCCAACTTATCCAGCATATGTTTTACGCAGCGGATGCCCTTCCAGCCGCAACCCATCACTGGAAAACATCCATACACACTAATACACTACGGACAATTTAGCTTACCCAATTCACCTGTACAGCATGTCTTTGGACTTGCGGGGGAAACCGGAGCACCCGGAGGAAACCCACGCGAACACTGGGAGAACATGCAAACTCCACACAGAAATGCCAACTGACCCAGCCGAGGCTCGAACCAGCGACCTTCTTGCTGTGAGGCGATTGTGCTACCCACTAGATCCTTGAATAAATTCTTTTAATATGTTATCAAATGATTCTTGCTCTAAATATGTCTGTTTTATTTTGTGTGTGTGTGGCAAAATTAACGTTACACTGAATTACATTTTATTTGATTTATATAACGTGTCATACAAAAAAAATAACTACATTATGAATTATTTACTGCCATATCATAGCAAGACCAGATCAAATTTACAACATTTTATAAATATCAATTTTCTACAATTAAATAAAAAGATATCAACAGCAATAAATAACACAAAATCTAAAACCGCTTTTAAGGTTTCACAGATGTAAGAAGTGGTGTAAAAAAACAATAAATCTATATTTGACTATTACTGAAAACAAATCCGTCATTAAAAATGAAATGTAGTGGAATAAACATAAATAACAAAAATAGTGTAAATATTATATACTTATCATAATTAGTTGGTGTTGGATTGAGGTAAAGTTGGTTTTATATTCACACATTCGTTCAGTGATAACTTGTGACATGCTCCCTATATTGTTTACCATGGTACTTTGAATATTTGTCCTGAAATCACATGTAAATATGACTTAAAACAGCATTAGCACTATTTATTTAAGGTTAATTGTTCTACTTTGGTAGTCGTTGGCTGGAATGCTTGCTGAAATTAATGTATATTAAGGAGAAAGTACAAATGTGCAAATATAACATCAACTTTACCTCAATGTTAGCTTTCAGTATTGAGGTAAAGTTGGTTTTATATTGGCACATTCATTCAGTGGCAACTTGTGACATGCTCCCTATAATATTTACCATGGTACTTTGAATATTCGGCCTGAAATCACATGTAATTATGACTTCAAAGCAACATTAGCACTATTTATTTAACGTTAATTGTTCTACTTTGGTAGTAGTTGGCTGCTAATACGCTTTCCATATATAGAATATACAAGGAATACTTTTCTGAAACAATATTATTAAGGAGAAAGTCCGAATGTGCAAATATAACATCAACTTTACCTCAATGTATTGAGGTCAAGTTGGTTTTATATTCACACATTCATTCAGTGACAACTTGTGACATGCTCCCTATATTGTTTACCATGGTACTTTGAATATTTGGCCTGAAATCACATGTAAATATGACTTAAAACAGCATTAGCACTATTTATTTAACTGTGAACAGTGTTGTACTTTGATAGTCGATGGCTGCTAATATATAAACTCACTATTTAGCATTTTTAAAGAATACTTTTCTGAATGTGTGAATATAAAACCAACTTTACCTCAGTTGTTGTTGGAAGTGTCAACAAGACAAATAATGCAAATCCGAGGTACAGTAAACAATGTAAAAATACCAGTAAAGCGAGCTATTCTTTGGCCTAACCCATATCGACAATATTAAACTGACAACTTGTATGTTTGAAAGCAATATAGCGGCTTTCTGTATCTATTTCTAAACAAAGTGTAACATGTTTTATGGGATTAACAGTCATGGGATTAACAGGAGATCACTGGAGTTGGACACATGCTAAACGGTCAACTCACCTTGCCATTTTTGGAGGTTCCGTTAACAAAAAGCGTCACCCTTCGCATGCTTTGCTTACACAAATTGAACTCTATTAACTGTACAAATATTAATAAATTAATATCTCGCGAACTTATCTATGTATTAAACTAATACCTACGTAAAGCGAGTAGAAAGAACCAACCTAGCTACATTGTACCCAGATGACTAAGGAGGCGACCAATCAAAACGCAGATTCTGTTGCCGACGTTGGCCGTCGACCAATAACAGGGCGCGTTTTCTAGACTTGGCCTGGCCTTCTGACCAATCGGACACAATTGTGGTGTTGGTCTTGAGATTGTGGTGAGATCGGAATTTTGACGCAAGGGAAATGATTAGCCCAGTGACTGTGGCTCTGAAACTACTCATTCATCACGAAGACGAATATAAAACGAATAATATAAGATTCTGGAAACCTATAATGGACTGTAAACAAAGCAAAAAGAAAAGAGAAAGAAGAAGAAGAAGAAGACGAAGAAACGTATCGCTTCTAATTTATAAATTATTGCAGGGAAAACATATTACTAATGTATATATAACGTGTGAAATTAATATTTTATATCAGTATTTCGTGTTTGAATTCATATGTGCAATGATTAACCATTATTTTTATTACAGTAGAGGGCAGAGCAGGACAAAGTAGGATCTTTCTAATCTAAAATAATGATCTAAAGTATATAACTTCTTTCCCATTTAAATTATTTTTCTATTATTATTAATATTATTATTATTATTATTATTATTATTATTATCATCATCATCATCATCATCATCATTATTATTATTATTATTATTATTATTATTATTATTATTATCATCATCATCATTATTATTATCATCATCATCATCATTATTATTATTATCATCATCATCATCATCATTATTATTATTATTATTATCATCATCATCATCATCATCATCATCATCATCATCATCATTATTATTATTATTAT
>CAIGQV010019087.1:5359153-5375963 GCA_903798115.1 Danio jaintianensis
ACACACTCATACACTACGGAAAATTTTAGCTTACCCAATTCACCTATAGCGCATGTCTTTGGACTTGTGGGGGAAACCGGAGCACCCGGAGGAAACCCACGCGAACACGGGGAGAACATGCAAACTCCACACAGAAATGCCAACTGACCCAGCCGAGGCTCGAACCAGCGACCTTCTTGCTGTGAGGCGAACGTGCTACCCACTGCGCCACCGCGTCGCCCATTATTATTACTATTATTATTATTATTATTATCATCATCATCATTATTATCATTATTATTATCATTATTATCATTATTATTAGTTATTATTAATACTATTATTGTTATTATTATATCATTATTATTATTGTTATTACTATTATTATTATCATCATCATTATTATTACTATTATTATTATTATTATCATCATCATTATCATCATCATTATTATTATTATTATTATTATTATCAATTTCCATATTATTGTTATATGTTATTAATTTGTAAATATGTGTTTTGTAAACCAAATAACAAAGAGAGCATTTCAAAGTGATTTACACTCTTTGTTTAAGTGCGTAAACCTTTCTTGTATAACTGTCTATAAACATAATATGAGAATCCATCATGCATGTTCACACCAATACATCTAACACATCATCTTAAATGCAATTAAAGCCCCAATTGCAGCAGCATTAAACTAGTGTTCACCTTTGTTATCATCTATTTTAACACAGATAATAGCCTATTAAACAAGAAATACCCTTAATCTGAAAATTTATATTATTACTTGACCGCCAGATGTTGTCCTTCAGAAAAAACTGAAACAGGACGCATGCAGAAGCCAAGATAAAAGATGTTAAACAATAAAACACAAGTGATAATATCCTGCATATAACTAACTGATTCTTCCGCGGTGGCCCCAATCTTATCGTCTGTAACGACTGTCTATCAGAGAGTCCCAGTATGTCTGAACTGCCCACACACTCCGCAAACACACATGCTGATAAACACCTCTCTCGCTAACTTCTGTTGACCCAATGTCTTTTAGATACAGGGAAGTTTCTAGTTCTGCCTTGACTTCCCGTTCGGGTTATTTGGGTTGGGTTTTGCCTTCTTGAAAAATAAATGAGATAAGAAGCCGTAGGTACACACAGCATATAATGTTTTCTTTACAGAGATAATGTTATGACCCAATTTATATTCAATGCGTGTAAGGTTTGTGTCCATTTGCACCAGACACTTTCTTGAAATCACTCCATATCTCTAGGGAAAAAAATATTGTGCATTTCTGAAGTGTGCCTCACACACAGGTGAGTGGGGTTGACAAACCACCTGTAGAAACTCTCCATCTCTTCTTTCCAAACTCTTCTCTCCATATGCACCGGACACTTTACTTAAACATCTACTTACAAGGACTCAGTAAGGAAACCAATGTTTACTTGTGAATGCACCACAAACTTGTTTTCTTCAACCTTAAAATACACTCAACGGCCACCTCATTAGGTATACCTGTCCAACTACTCGTTAATGCAAATTTTTAATCAGCCAATCACATGGCAGCAACTCAGTGCATTTAGGCATGTAGACATGGTCAAGACGTTCTGCTGCAGTTCAAAGCGAGCATCAGAATGGGGAAGAAAGGGGATTTAAGTGACTTTGAACATGGCATGGTTGTTGGTGCCAGATGGCTGGTCTGAGTATTTAAAAAACTGCTGATCTACTGGGATTTTCACGCACAACCATCTCTGGGGTTTACAGAGAATGGTCCAAAAAAGAGAAAATATCCAGTGAGCGGCAGTTCTGTGGGCGCAAATGCCTTGTTGATGCCAGAGGTCAGAGAGACTCAAATAAGCACTCGTTACAACCGAGGTCTGCAGAAGAGCATCTCTAAACGCACAACACGTCCGACCTTGAGGCGGATGGGCTACAGCAGCAGAAGACCACACCGGGTGTCACTCCTGTCAGCTAAGAACAGGAAACTGAGGCTACAATTCACACACACCTCACCAAAATTGGACAATAGAAGATTGGAAAAACGTTGCCTAGTCTGATGAGTCTCGATTTCTGCTGCCACATTCGGATGGTAGGGTCAGAATTTGACATCAGCAACATAAAAGCATGGATCCATCATGCCTTGTATCAACGGTTCAGGCTGGTGTGGGCGATATTTTCTTGGCACACTTTGGGCCCATTAGTACCAATTGAGCATCGTGTCAACGCCACAGCCTACCTGAGTATTGTTGCTGACCATGTCCATCCTTTTATGACCACAGTGTACTCCTCTTCTGATGGCTACTTCCAGCAGGATAACGCGCCATGTCATAAAGCGTGAATCATCTCAGACTGGTTTAGAGTGAGTACACTGCCTGACAAAAGTTTTGTCGCCTAGAAACATGCTAATTCATGCTAGAATCATGCTTACAACATGCTAATCAATGTTAGAAACATGCTAGTTACATACTAATTCATACTATAATCATGTTAACAACATGCTAATTTATGTTGGAATCATGCTAACAAAATGCTAATTCATGCTAGCAACATGCATATTTATGCTAGAAACATGCTAACAACATGATAATTCATGCTAGATTCATGCTAATAACATGCTAATTTGTTATAATCATGCTAATTCACGTTAGAATCATGCTAACAACATGTTTATTCATGCTAGAATCATACTAATTCATGCTAAAATCATGCTAAATCATGCTATTACCAACCACAGACACATGGACTAACTTTAAAGCTTTTGACTGGCTTGCTTGCTGGTTATTGTTGACTGCAGGGATCTTAAACATGATTTTAGCCAACTTGATACTTTTTCAAACTAAATAAACTACTTCCAACAGGCTTTCTCAAGCCACCATAAAGATTGTCCTCAAACTTTAACATCTAGTTGATCATTTGGTATCAGAAGTAGCTTATATAAAAGGCAAAGGCCTCTAGATTACGCTTATTTTACCAAAATAAAATATGATCATGCCTTGATTTTTAATTATTTGATTAGGACAGTAAGGTCTGACTTTGCTTAGACAAAAGTCTTGTCACTTAACAGAAATAATGTACAGTATACAATATAAAGTCATGGTGCAGTGGAAAAAGAATGAATATTGTGTCTGATACCATGAGCTTGGAGGACTGCATCCATACATTTCTGCAATGACTCAAATCACTGATTAATAAAGTCATCTGGAATGGCAAAGAAAGCGTTCTTGCAGGACTCCCAGAGTTCATCAAGATTCTTTGGATTCATCTTCAATGCCTCCTCCTTCATCTTACCTCAGACATGCTCAATAATGTTCATGTCTGGTGACTGGGCTGGCCAATCCTGGAGCACCTTGACCTTCTTTGCTTTCAGGAACTTTGATGTGGAGGCTGAAGTATGAGAAGGAGGATTAAGCCGAAGGGAAATGAATGAATTTTCCCAGTGATGGGTTGCAGGTGGAAGGGCATCCGCTGCGTAAAACATATGCTGGATAAGTTGCCGGTTCATTCCACTGTGGCGACCCCAGAATAATAAAGGGACTAAGCCGAAAAGAAAATGAATGAATGAATGAATACCTCCACTAGCAGTGTGTTTACAGTTTTACGGTTGGTTCACCATATAGTTTATGGTTATTCACCATATACTTTATATTAAGGAAACTTACTTTTAACCAGGTTACAGATGTTTACTGTGACATTTTTTACTGTTGAAATCACAGGCATTTTTTACAGTGTGGCATACCTCCACTAAGCAATAACAGTGTGTTTAGAGTTAAAAAAGCACTATACTGCATAAAGAGGGAAGTGTAAATAGTGTTTAGTGCTAAGCTCCTGTCTTCATGCGTGACTTGTGTAAATTGTTTCCAAGCAACTGTGGCTCTCGACACGGATCTGAAAAGGCTAATGGGTTGTAAAGCTCACAGAAAAATTATGATAAAACAACTGTCCCCGCTGGAAGGACCGAAGACTCGTGTTTACCCCCGGTTGTAACATGCCTTTCCAGTTTAGGGCTGCTGATGAAAGTCACAGTGCAAGATTTCTCCAGGATTGAGGGAAAAAAGCATGTTTGAGCAGAGCCTCTGTGCCAGCGGGTCGTCTGAGCGCTGCATGAATAAAGCATCAGGTGCCGTGCTGTTCTGATCTGTTTTTTAGGAACTCTTTGAAATAAATCAGATGGTAAATAATAAATGCATACAGTCCGAGAGGAGACATGATAGGAAATACAATACAAGCCCGGAGGGAGGGCGAGAGAGACGAGGGATGAGAAACGGAAAACACAAACACTGAATTAGCTCACAAACCTATTTAATTACTTTCTTCCTCATCGTGACTTTTATCAGTAGATGTCTTATTAACAGAACTGCTTTATATGTCATGGTGCAGTCTAATCACAATAAAAAACTGTATATTAACATAATAAATATTGGATACATTATGAATTGAACATACTATAAAACTATAGCTTATAGCTAAATTGTATATTATATTCAAGCAAATTGATTGAATCCAAACGTCATGCATTGCGTTAAACTAGGAAATTTGTATATATTATATAATAAATATATTTTATTTATTTATAAATATAATATATTTACATAATATTTTAGATGCTTATAAGAATGTTAGATCGCTTTATCTACTTTTTTAATATTATAAAATAATAAAATAATAAAAAATATGTGTAAATATATATATATATATATATATATATATATAGACCATTTCAATGTGGTTATGTCATCGGCCCATGAACATTTCCTGCTTGTTATCAAATTATTTCATAACTGTAACAAGAGGCAATTCAATCATAACTTCATGATAAAACAGCTATCATAAGATTATTTATCAATATGTGGCTCTTTTTGGATTCTCGGAAGCTATAGAAATTACAACTGTAAAACAGGAAATATGTTGGGACCATTGTTTTTGTTTACATCCCTCAAAATGGTCTATATATACACACACACATTTTTTTATTATTATAATTTTTTTACAGAAAGGTGAAGAATAATAAGGAACTTCAAAAGTAAAGATGATATATAAGTATAAGTGTTAATAATTTATTGGTAAAAATGCATGATATTAGTCATTACTAATATATTAATGTATGTATATATATATGAGCAATATCACACTCGTAGCAGTGTAATGTGGCTGTATATCGTCACTGGTGGGAGGCGTGCTAGTGTCAGTATACAGCCATATCGCACTGCTACGAGTGTGATATTGCATTTATACAACAGTTCGACGGCACAATCGTGTGTATAAAAAAGAAAATCAAACACGGAGAGTTTAAAAACCCTTTTGTATGAGGAACTACTTTCTTCCGCTGTCATACACATCTGCAGCTGACGTCAGAACAGCAGAAACCGTTGCTCATTCACTAACATCACTTTAAAGCTAGTGTTTGAATGATTCTCTAGCGTAATGTCTAAAGTGATGACAAAGCAGGTGATTTTGCTCACATTTTAAGATTATAAGGCTGAACTGCATGAAATGCCATCAGTCTACAGAGATTTCCCAGTATTTCTCTGTTGTAATCGGGAGATCACAATATTACTATGGTATAAATACAGCACTACAACATACAAAAGAGAGAGATGGACTTAGAAAGACATTTACCTGTTTAATAATGATTTGATCAGCTGTAGTTTGAAATTACGCTGGTTTTCTCTTAGGGCTTATTATGCGGGCTCTGTTCGTAATAATATAAATATTACGAACGTAAACATTAGGTGAGCAGGTCACATTGTAACAGCGTGTCCTAACAACACGCTACTTGACGAGATTTGCAGCGATAAGCAATTTGGCTGTTTGCACCAGACGAAACACGACAGAAGTTTAAATACAGCCATTCAGAAGCACAGAATATGCACTCACTCAGGAAGTGGTAAGGTTTATAATCTAATTAATACATATTAAACCTCTTTAACATTATTAAATGTAGATGCTGAATCACTGATGTGTGTTGGTTTTGAGTCACAGTTCTGAAGTTCATTTTCAAACGGTTCAATTAATTTTAAGATCTGAGGTGAACTATCTGCTGCTGCTTTCAGTAGTATGGCAATAAATGTCATGTAAAATGGCATTTAAACTCACATTATTAGCATTTAACACTAAATAAAGCACATGAGGTGTACCTGAGGTGATCATGTCTTCAAGTTTTCTGTTGTTCAGCTGCAAGAAATAGAAGCCGTTACTGATATATCAGTTCCAGGTGTTGGTTAGAACAAAAACTCCTTTTAATATGAAAATATTATATATATCGCGTGCCGTTGCTTTTAGTTAGAACATGACTTAAATCAGCCTTAAATCAGCCTTTAGGCTCGATGGCTCGCTCCTGTTGGTCCTCAATCTGGCAACCTGCGCTTGCATTTGTTCTGATCAAGGAATGAAATAACCAGTTCAATCACTGGGTGTCAAACTTACATACTGCACCTTTAATTTAAGGGGTGATTTGTAAGGGGTGTACTCATATGTGTTGAGCACTGTATATTTCCAATTACTGTAAATTAACTTATACTACAGCCATATAGAAATCTTATTTTCTATTTGCGTGTAGTATGATAAAACGTACACTGATGAATAAGCACTAGACATGCATGCATTTACTATCCCGCTGCTGGGGAAGATGGAGTGATTTTCAAGGATCACAGGCGGAGAAGAGCTGTCATCTCCCACAATCTATGTGCTTTGATTGAGAAAATACCAGTGGAGCTGTTATCTTTGACTTCTGCAGCACAGCATCTGATCAAAGACCATAGGAAATGGTGCTGGAGTTTCGGAAGGTGTAGTAACATCTCATTCCGCTCCTATCTCAGATGTCCATGGAAAAAAAGGTTTTCTTATTGCAGTGTTGTTAGCTGGAAAGCGGTGCTGAAAGCTTCCTGCTGCTCAGATGTTTCTCCTCTAGAGGTTTCAGAAGAAATGCATCTCATGAGGAAATGTATACAGTTGAAGTCAGAATTATTAGCCCTTCTGTATATATTTTTGTATAATTTATATAATATATTTTCAAATTTCTGTTTAACGGAGAGAAGTTTTTTTTTCAACACATTTCTAAACATAATAGTTTTAATAACTCATTCCTAATAACTGATTTCCTTTATCTTTGCCATGATGACAGCACATAATATTTGACTAGATTCTTCAAGATACTAGTATTCAGCTTAAAGTGACATTTTAAGGCTTAACTAGGTTAATTAGGGTAAAATTAGGGTAATTAGATAAGTCAATGTATAACAGTGGTTAATATTGAAAAAGAAAAGGTTGCTTAAGGGGGCTAATAATATTGACCTTAAAATGTAAAAAATAAAATAAAAATAAAAACAACTTTTATTCTAGCAGAAATAAAACAAACAAGACTTTCTCAAGAAGTCATGAAGGCTCTCAAAGCATGCGTCCGTGACTGAAATGCGACCTCCGGTTGACAGTAGCAGACTCTGAAATGAGACACAGATTCAGAGTTCTACATGACGTTATTAATTAGCAAATAATATAAATAGTACGAACATAAACATTAGGTTAGCAGGTTACATTGCAACCCCGTGTCCTAACAACACGCTACGTGACGAGATTTACAGTGACAAGCAATTTGGCTGTTTGCACCAGACGAAACACGACAGAAATTTAAATACAGCCATTCAGAAGCACAGAATATGCACTCACTCACGAAATGGTAAGGTTTATAATCTAATTAATACATATTAAACCTCTTTAACATTATTAAATGTAGATGCTGAGTCACTGATGTGTGTTGGTTTGCACTGAGACACAGTTCTAAAGTTAAATTTCAAATGGTTTATTTTTTTCACCTATAGCGAATGTGTTTTGGACTGTGGGGGAAACCGGAGCACCCGGAGAAAACCCACGCCAACACAGGGAGAACATGCAAACTCCACACAGAAATGCCAACTGACCCAGTCGAGACTCGAATCAGCGACCTTCTTGCTGTGAGGTGACAGTGCTAACCACTGAGCCACTGTGTCGCCCATTTTTTAAATAATTAAAATAAAATATATACATTTTTAATTCAAAATAAATCAAATGTATAGGTGATTATCTCAGTATTTAGATTTTTTTGCACCCTCGGATTATAGATTTTCAAATAGTTGTATCTCGGCCAAATATTTTCACTTCCCAACAAACCACACATCAATGGTAGGCATATTTATTCTGCTTTTACATGATATAAAATTGACAGGTTTTGTTGGGGTCACATATGATTCATTTTATTTTTCAGTCATTATCTTAAAAACCAAATAATGTCCTTATACTGAAAGATCAAATGTAGCTCATTTTCTTACCCTCCTGCTGTTTTGACTGCACTCACACTAAGGCTGTGCAGTGTTTTGTAGGGTGAAAAGGGAAAGCCTGTGATGAATATTTTATGAATAATCATTCAGCTAGTTTTCTGTGTCACGACAGCTGTGAGGAATCCTGTGCTCTTAAAGCATCCGTTCTGTCAAAGAGAATGACATGCTGGAAAAGATGATCTTATGACAGACTTTGTGGAATTATTTATTCATTCATTTTCTTTTCAGCTTTGTCCCTTTATTAATCTGGGGTCACCATAGCAGAATGAACCGCCAACTTATCCAGCATACGTAGCGGACGCCCTTCCAGCTGCAACCCATCACTGGGAAACACCCATACACTTTCATTCACACTCATACACTACGGCCAATTTAGCTTACCCAATTCACCTAAAGAGCATGTCTTTGGACTTGTGGGGAAACCAGAGCACCCGGAGGAAACCCACGCCAACACAGGGAGAACATGCAAACTCCACAGAGGAACGCCAACTGGCCCAGCTGGGACTCGAACCAGTAACCTTCTAGCAGCGACAGTGCTAACCACTGTGCCGCCCATGGTAATAGGTTTTTAGATGAAATATAAACACATACAAACAAGTCCAACTTAATAGTTACGGCTCCTAAAGACACACTGAGGTCTTGTGAAGCAAAACGATCTGTCCGTGTAAGAAATTGGACATTAATTATTATATTATTAGCTTAAATCCACAGCTTGGTCAAACAAACACTACTGGACTACAATCAGACTACATTCACACAATGTACATCTGTTTGACCAGGCTGTGGATTAAAGCTAATAATGTTATAAGCAATGTTCAATTTCTTACACAGACCAATGATTTCTTCAGGAGCCATGACTATTGATTTGGACTCGTTTCTATGTGTTTATTTTGAATCTAAAAAACCTGTCACCATTCACTGACATTATATGAATCACAAAGAACAACGGATTCAGTTCGAAATCTTCTTTAATGTTCTACTGAAGACAAAAAGTTGACCTGTGGGTGAGTAAATTAACAGGGAATGTTTATTTTTGGGTGAACTACTCCTCTAAGGCAATAGGGGTCAAGGCTGAATGGAGCAAATTGATCGAAATGAAGCTCATTTCCAAGCTAATAGCCGCCCTCGTCTGTCACGCCTGATTTTCATGTTTATCCGCTTCCAGCTGATGCATAATGAGTTTGAGCTTGTTGTTCATAATTTGCCCACGTCCACGGGAGAGAAACGGTGGTCAAAGGTGCTTGATGACGAAATGAGGCTGCATTATTCATACCGAAACGATGTGGATAAAATCACTTATACCCCGTTGGCTTGTTTTTTTAGCAGCTGTTACAGCAAAAATGAGCATACAAACCAGAAAAGCCTCACAAAGTAAACAGATTATGAAGTAATGAACAATGTGTAGCCTATTAAATGTGTGTTTAGTGGTCTGGTGCTAATTTAGTACGTTTTTGCTAAATAAATTGTGTTTTTTTCAGAGATCCACATGCAGTTTATTAAACTGAATGGTCGTACAGGCAAGGTTAACACAGGGACAGACGGGAGCATGCAGGTAATCCAGAAAACGGGCAGTATAAATAGCCTGCCTTGAATGGTCGAGGCAGGCGGCAACAGCGTAAACAGTAAAACAAACAAGGGTCCAAAAATGCAAAGGAACAAGGAAATGCTTTGAATTGTTCACTTACAGCTTACAAGACTCAGCAACAATGTGTGTGTGTGTGTTGTGTTTATAGTCTATCTGATTAGTCCTGAACAGCTTCAGCTGTGTGTGTTTGCAATCAAAGGGAATCTGGGCCAGGTGTGTGAGTGAAGTGCATGATGGTATCTGTAGTTCATTAAAGTGGCAGATTTGTAGTTCTCCAGCGATCTGCAAATTCAAGATCACTGGTGATCGTGACACGTGTCATGAATGTGAATGAGATTTTATGCATGCTTATGACAGCTGTCATTAAGTGCCATTCGCACAGTTATGCAAAGATGCAAAGATGACATTGTTTATGACTATTTGACAAACACATCACAACCTGTTTTTGTCTTTGTCGTGACAACTTGATATAACCAAAACTTTTCATAAAATCTGTCATAAACATGGTTGTCATGAAGCTATTATAAACATATAATAGTAAATAAAACACAATTTTAATTTATTATGTTTTAAAATATCATATATTTTATAATAAAATATATTTTATTTTAATAACAATGTCACTAATATATATTTTTTTACCTCAACTACAGTGGTACAAGCTGAATTTGTCATTAAAATGTCATTAAATATGAATGTAATGACACTTTTAATGAGACATTCTAATGACAAATACAGTTTGTTCCACTGAAAAAGTAATGAGAAAAATATTCATGACACTATTATAATGGCCTTATGAAAATATACTCTTATTCCAGCGTAATAATCAAGGAAATTTGCTGCCGTACCACGACTACAGCAGGTGCAATGATATTAAACAATGCCTAAAAAAAAATTGTCCCCAGCTAGTTAATATCATTGCGCCTGCTGCAGCAAAGTTCCTTGATTATTACGATTATTACGAATGAGAGTATAGTTCCTAATCATATCAGCCTAGAAAATAGAAACTTTTCATTTTCCGTCAGTCTTATAGTACACGATCCAACTTCAGAAGAGTCAAGCTTATAGGAAAATTATCAAAACGCTTTGGTCATCTTTTGGGCGAGATGCTAATGGTCTAATCTGATTCAATGATCTATGCTAAGCTAAGATAAAAGTGCTTCCGCCAGAGTCTGAGATCTTCAAAAATGGTAAAACTCAACTATTTACCACATCACAAACTCAACTATTTACCACAAACAGTCCTCAGTCCATTATTGTGCATACAGACCATAACCCTTTGGTGTTCCTTTCTTGCATGTCAGGTTCCAATCACTGCTTATTACGGTGGGCCCTTACTATCCAAGAGTACAACCTGGACATTCAGCACAAAAGGGGGTGGGAAAATATTATGGCTGACGCTCTTTCGAAAGTGTAGATGTGGGGTTAGTTCCTGACCCAGGTACCTTAACAGGTGTGATAAGGTAAACCAAATGTTGACTACAAACCTTGATTTGTATTCTTGGAGGAGTTGTAAAATGAGCCTATTTAAAAAAAAAAAAGAGGATAGAAATGAAATAAAAGTGGAGTGTTCCTTTAAGAAACCACATGCAAATAAAAAAATATGAATAAATTACTGTAAGTAAACATCTTCATTACATGCAAATTCACAACAAATACAGAAATGTGTTGAAATAGCGAGCGACCATTATGGAAATATGTCGGGTGACCCCAAAAACTGATAAACCTGCCTGCTTCCTGTTTACTATTAAAGGGGACCTATTATGCAAAAATTACTTTTATAAGGTGTTTAAATAATTAATTCAATTTTTTTATAATCACACTTGATAAAAACAGTCTGCAGAAACACTTTGATTGACATTCTCCCTTTTGTACATGTCATCAGAGGAGAAAAGCCCCGCCCATTAGTGACCATCTCTCCCTTATTAGCGTAAACAGCCCTGAGTGAGAAGCAGCATTTTGAATCTGCCCCTATGCTGACACATAGGCATTTGTAACTCCGCCCTCTTTTGAAAAGAGCACAATCACATTTGAATTTAAAGCTACAGTCACCAAAACGCCACTATTTGGATTAAAGCCTAAAAGGGGCAGTTTCAAAAAGTTATAAAACATAATTTGTGGGGTATTTTGGGCTGAAACGTCACATACACACTCTAGGGACATCAGAGACTTATTTTACATCTTGTAAAAAGAGGCATAATAGGTCCCCTTTAACACCAATATTTACACTATCTGACAGAAGTCTTGTCGCCTATCCAAGTTTTAGGAACAATAAATAAAAACTTGACTTCTAGTTGATCATTTGGTATCAGAAGTGGCTTATATGAAAGGCAAAGGCCTCTAGATTACGCTTATTTGACCAAATAAAATATGATCATGCCTTGATTTTTAATTATTTAATTAGGACAGTAAGGTCTGACTTTGCTTCAAGATACATCAAGATTCTTTGGATTCATCTTCAGTGCCTTCTCCTTCATCTTATCTCAGACATGCTCAATAATGTTCATGTCTGGTGACTGGGCTGGCCAATCCTGGAGCACCTCGACCTTCTTTGCTTTCAGGAACTTTGATGTGGAGGCTGAAGCATGAGAAGGAGCGCTATCCTGCTGAAGAATTTGCCCTCTCCTGTGGTTTACAATGTAATGGGCAGCACAAATGTCTTGATACCTCAGGCTGTTGATGTTGCCGTTCACTCTGCAGATCTCTCTCACGCCCCTATACTGAATGTAACCCCAAACCATGATTTTTCCTTAATCAAACTTGACTGATTTCTGTGAGAATCTTGGGTCCATGCGGGTACCAGTAGGTCTTCTGCAGTATTTGTGATGATTGGGATGCAGTTCAACAGATGATTCATGGGAAAAATCGACCTTCTGCCACTTTTCCAAATAATCAACTAGAAGTCAAGTTATTATTTGTCGCTCTTACAACTGGGATCGACGACAAGACTTTTGTCAGGTAGTGTAGGTTAGTAGTCTGGTACATATTTGTATGTTAAATTTGTCCATGTTTTCTTTTGTGTGTGTGAGTGTGTTAGAAAAAAGACACAACTATAAGCATAGTGCAATCTCCCATTATAAATTTAGTGCTTCTGCAGAACATTTCACAACATCTAAAGGATATTTTTCATCTCTGCATTCGAACACACCAGCTCTCGGCTTCTATAATCGCATGATGCCTTTATTTGTGTTTATGCTTGGTGATTTACAGTGTAATCGCTTCAGGGGCGGAGCAGGTGCTGGATCCCAGCGCTAATTAAATAGTCAATTTCAGTGCATTTCAGTGAATCCGTTTAGGCCCATTTAATATTTGAATAACAGGAGGAGACAACGGAGGAGATCGAATTACATAGATGGCTTATGAAGAAGTGTCACGTGTTTTTTTATTTAACTGTAAGCTAGTTAAAGTTTCCAAGGTTTTTTTGTCATCCACTGCAAAAAATAAATAAATAATAAAAAACAAATTAATAATAATAATAATAATTTGTTTTTTGTATCTTTTTTTAAAACTTTTTTGTAAGCTTTTGTCTTGTTTCTACAACCCAAATCAGAAAAAGTTGGGACAGTACAGAAAATGCTAATAAAAAACAGAAAGAAATGATTTCTAAATTTACTTTGACTTGTATTTCATTGCAGACAATACAACAAACATTGTTTAATATGTTCCTCATGACTTCTTTTTTTTTATATATATATATATATATATATATATAAATATATATAAACACGTACTCCAATTTTGGTTCTTGCAACACATTTAAAAAAACAAAAACAGTAAAGCATTTTCCACTTTGTAATGTTGCCATTCCTTTTCAGTGTTTCAGGTGTAATTTTGTCCCATTCTTCCTGCAAACAAGTCTTAAGGTGGGCAAAAGTACGGGGTCTTCATTGTCGCATTTTGTGCTTCAAAATGCACCACACATTCTCTATTGTGGGCGTCCCTGGAAAAGAAGGCAGCATATTGTGCTCCAAAATCTCTATGTACTTTTCAGCATTAATGGTGCATCACAGAAGTGCAACTTATCTTTGCCAGTGGCACTGACACAACCCCATACCATGACAGACCCTGGCTTTTGGACTTGATGCTGGTAAAAGTCTGGATGATCCTTTTCTTCTTTGGTCCGGAGCACACGGCGTCCATTTCTCCTGAAATATACCTGAAATACTGATTCATCTGACCACAGTACACGTTTCCACTGTGTGATGGTCCATCCCAGATGCCTCAGAGCCCAGAGAAGTTGACGGCGCTTCTGGACACATAGGGCTTCTGGTTAACATAGGGCTTCCTTTTGGCACAGTACAGTTTTAACTGGCATTTGTGGATGTAACTACGTATTGTGGTACATGACAAAGGTTTGCCAAAGTAGTCCTGAGCCCATGTGATGATATCGCTTATAGATGAATGAGGATTCTTGATGCTGAGAGATCAGAGATCACGGTTGTTCAGCTAATTTTTGCCCAAAAAATTTTCCTAAAAACAAGCTAAATAATTTGCCAATGGGGCAAGCAAAATAATCTTGTTTTCCATTTCAAACATTTTTCCTACCGCTCCGGCAGACAATTTAGCTTGTTTTAAAGAGAAACTCATTATTTCTGGAAACAAAACAGCATATTTTGAACATGTCTAGAAGTGTTTTTAGATATTTAGACTAAAAACAGGTCAAAAACTCTAAGTAAGAAAAGCTTTTTTTTGCACGAAACACAAACACAATCCAGTATTTACATGAGGTTATCCAGTCCACACGTTGATATCTTGCTCTCCAAAAAATATTTAATGTCGGTGATAAAAATGTATAAACAATGTGCTCGTCTGTGCTCTTTTATCATGTATTAACGCAGAGCATGTGTATTATAACACTCCGTATACGGCTACAAAACTAGTTTGACATGCTATGAATAAGGCATGAATTTCTCAGCGTAGGTTTTGCTCATTTAAGACAGGTGAGAACTGAATCCTTGGGCAAAACGGGAAATTGGAACATAAAAAGGAGGGAAGGAGAAAATCAGCATAAGGTGGGAAAAACAGATCTTATTATAGGTTTGGGCTGAGAATTAAAGTGACAGAGGCTCATTATTACAGCTCGCTCTGCTGTCTGTGTCCTGTCAAGCCTCTTTTTCTGTATTTTTGCATGAAGCTGTCAGATTATTTGTTTAAATCTTAGCAGGAACTAGCAAAGATTCCATTCACACTTATTAGGAGGGACGTCAAACTGCTGTGACACGACATGCTACATCCTGATAAAACTATTATGCTTCTATGAGAGGTAATGAGCATTTTATTTTTATTTTATTTTATTTTATATATTATTTAAGTACATGTGGAAGAGACAGACATGTGGAGTGAGTCTCTTCTGCTCGTTTCTGTCTGCCCTGAAGGATGCCCGTGTATGACCTGATGTGCTGCTAATAAAGCACGTTTTGCACGATGACTCATTTGTGCAACTTTTTTTTGGGGTTCAGTAGGTAACATGCTTTGTGAAAATTTAAGTTTAAAAGTACATTCATATATTAATCATTGAAACATATGAGCATACTAAAATATGCTTTTTAAACATTTTTAAAGTACAATAAAGTAATTGTTTTAAAATGGTTTTACTCATTTTTTTAAAGTCAACTAATCGCTTTAAAAGCAAAGAGTTTACTCACTTTTTTTAAAAGTGAAGTCATCTGATTGCTTTTAAAACAACAAGCTTATTTATTTTTTAGAGTAAAGTCAACTAATCGATTTAAAGTAATGTGTTTACTTACAGTTTGTAAAAGTAAAGTCAACTAATCGCTTTAAAAGCAACAGGTTTACCCACTTTTTGAAGTAAAGTCAACTAATCGCTTTAAAAGCAATGCATTTACCCACTTTTTGAAAAGTAAAGTCAACTAACTCCTTTGAAAGCAAGGAGTTTACTCACTTTTTAAAGTCAACAAATCGCTTTAAAGTAATGTGTTTACTCGTTTTTTAAAGTAGTCAACTAATCGCTTTGAAAGCAACAGGTTTACTCACTTTTTAAAGTAAAGTCAACTAATCGCTTTGAAAGCAACGGGTTTACTCACTTTTTAAACTAAAGCCAACTAATCGCTTCAAAAGCAACAGGTTTACTCACTTTTTAAACTAAAGCCAACTAATCGCTTCAAAAGCAACAGGTTTATGTACTTTTTTAAATAATGTCAACTAATCGCAACAGGTCTACTCACTGTTTTTAAGTAATGTCAACTAATCGCTTTAAAAGCAACAGGTTTACTCACTTTTTAAAAGTAAAGCCAACTAATCGCTTTAGAAGCCACAGGTTTACTCACTTTTTAAAATAAAATCAACTAATCTCTTTAAAAGCAACGGGTTTACTCACTTTTTAAAAGTAAAGCCAACTAATCGCTTTAGAAGCCACAGGTTTACTCACTTTTTAAAAGTAAAGTCAACTAATCGCTTTAAAAGCAACAGGTTTACTCACTTTTTAAAATAAAATCAACTAATCGCTTTAAAAGCAACAGGTTTACTCACTTTTTAAAATAAAATCAACTAATCTCTTTAAAAGCAACGGGTTTACTCACTTTTTAAAATAAAATCAACTAATTGATTTAAAAGCAACAGGTTTACTCACTTTTTCAACTAAAGTCAACTATTTGCTTTAAAAGCAACGGGTTTACTCACTTTTTAAAGTAAAGTCAACTAATCGCTTTAAAAGCAACGGGTTTACTCACTTTTTAAAGTAAAATCAACTAATCGCTTTAAAAGCAACAGGTTTACTCACTTTTTTTCAAGTAAAGTCAACTAATCGCTTTGAAAGCAACAGGTTTACTCACTTTTTAAAGTAAAGTCAACTAATCGCTTTGAAAGCAACGGGTTTACTCACTTTTTAAAGTAAAGTCAACTAATCGCTTTAAAACCAACAGGTTTACTCACTGTTTTAAAGTAAAGTCAACTAATCGCTTCAAAAGCAACAGGTTTATGT
>CAIGQV010019087.1:5385219-5399510 GCA_903798115.1 Danio jaintianensis
TCCAACTGTCAGTTTTGACAGTAACAAACAGAAGTAGTATGGAGGAGGTGTATGTTAGGTTGTAAGAACTCTCCCCAAACACTGTTCCCCATGTTTCTGAATGAAATGCCTACTTTACTACATCCAATCAGCTCGCAGTAGAAAAAACAAGCCACACCCACTGTTGTCTCATTTAATATTCCGTTTCTCTAGGAACTGCATCACAATACAAAAAAAAAGGGAACTTTTGGGAAATTTTTAGATATTTGGACAAGAAACAAGACAAAAACTCAAGTGGGAACCACATTTTTTTGTAGCATTCTGAGTTTAAAGAAGACAAGTGGACATCTAGTAGAGCTTAAAACGTCTAGTATTCTAAACCTCCCAAAAATCAGTCACATATTGGGTAAAAAAAAGTACTTTAAATGCTCTCTTTCTGTTCCAAACTGTTTTTCTTGTGTGGCTGGTAGGTGCTAGCCGAGCCGTTGCTCAAGATGGAGCCTTTAGTGATGCCCGTACTGACTGTAGACAAAGGGAAACTCTCGTAACTCTCCGCCGGCCCCCAACAGCGGCATCTAGAAAGCAGCAACTTCAGCTCCTTCTGGAAGTTGTTGTTCAGGAATCCGTAGATGACCGGATTGACGCATGTCGAGGCCATAGCAGTGAGGTGACAAGCTGAGAAAATAGCGTCGTGCTGGCAAACGGGAATTGCTTCATGGTTCCAGTCGAAAATGGTGTTGAAAACATTGAGCGGGAGCCAACACAAAGCGAAAGCGGCTACAATAGAGGCCAGCATGGCGTTCACTCGTTTTGAGCCTTTGGCTTTCTTCTGTCGTCCTCCTCGAGCCCTTTCAACCATATCTTTGCGTCGGCTGAGGCGTAGGAAAATACGGAAATAACACACCAATATTAGGGCCAATGGTAAGCAGTATTGACACAGCAGTAGAGTCGTAGTATAAGTCAACCGATTTCCCTCAGACGGCCATTGCTCGATGCAGATGAAATGATCGCTGAAGGGATTAAAAGGGAGACTTAGGTTGTGAAAAGGCGAGTTTGTGAGGATGTTAAATGATAGGAACGGCAGCGAAATAAAGCAGGCGATGATCCAGATAACTGCTACGGCCAGGTAGGAGTGTCTCACGACAGGTTTCCATCCGGTGGGATGAATAATAAGCTGGTGTCTTTCCAATGCAATGAGAACCATTGAGAAAATGGAGACAGTGACAGACATGCATTGGACGAACGGTGTCACTTTGCATAAAGCTTCACCCAAAATCCAGCGATCCATTAGAGTGTAGATTATAGTGACAGGCAAGCACACTAAGCAAACGAGGATGTCGGAGCATGAGAGGTTGACGATGAAGACGTTGGTTACGTTACGCATCTCTTTCTGTCTGGTAATGACGACGACTAGGCATGTGTTGCCTACCAGACCCACCGCTAGCATTGTGCTGTATGCTACGATGAGAAAAGTGGTGCTGCTGAGGGATGTTGGACAGGTCGGATCCTCTAATAACCAGGAACTGTTGTTCAGATGAGAGCGCTCCATGTTGTAGTATCTCTTGCAGGCTTATAATCTCCTGGGAGGAAAGGAAATTGGAACTGTCCGGCCGTAAGATTGTGCTCCTTCCCAACAACAATTTTCTTTTTAGTTCCCAGGTCGTCTCATGTTGCTTTCTTGCATCACACAGAAGTGGAGATCTGTGAAACCTGTGGATAAAAGAACAAAAATATATATATATATTAATAAATAAATAGCTTTCAATATCTCAAAAAGTTTTAAGACATATACAACAATGTGAAATTTCCCCTACTAGGTTGCATCATGTGTATCCAAGCCTTGCATGTGCTTTCAAATGTGTGGGCTATTAAAAAATGCAGTAAAATCGTGGTGAAAGTTACAGAAGTCATAACTAACTCTCTTTAAAATAGACTCATTCTTTTGTGACCTTCTTAAATGGCAAATTTAATAGTGATATTGTGTTTTTCCTTGTTATAGGCCTTGTGTCATCCTCTTATACAATCATTCACATCTATTAGTCATAAGCAATACTGCTGGATAAAAATGTAATTAAATTAATAAATAAATAAAAACTCTAAAGCCTTCATAAGGATTTGTAACCCTAGATCCTAAGGGCTCTATTTTAACAATCTAGGCGTAAAGTCTAAAGCACATGGCGCAAAAGCATTACAGGTGTGTCTGAATCCACTTTTGCTATTTTAAGGACGGAAAAATATGCTCTGCACCTGGCGCATGGTCTAACAGGGTTGTGCTTATTCTCCTAATGAGTTCTGGGTGTGTTTTGAGCATAAGGTGCATTAAACCAATCAGAGTCTCATCTCCCATTCCCTTTAAGAGTCAATTGCGTCGCACCATGGCGTATTTGTTATTTACATGGCGGACTTTGTAAGTGGAAAAACTGAACGCTTCACTAGCGAGAAAACAGTTAAACAGACCATCTGCAGCGCGAGGATGAAGAACGAGCCTCCTCCATTCAGCCTCTTTACTTTCTCTTTACTTTACTTTAACTCTTTACTTTACTCCTTTACTTTCGTGGAGTAAGGAAACGGTGTTGTACGCACTCCACTGAAGACATCCATTAGCCGACATATTTAATTTGAGATTAAATATGTTAAAGATTTGATTCAAAACTATTACTAAATTCAGTTCTAATTTCCAGCAAATTAATAAATGAACAATAATAAGGAAGTGTGGTCAAAAAACAGAGTTATATTCAAACACACGTCCTGTTCTTATCCCCATATGGTGATGCAGACGTCTCCAAAACCCCACAGGTGGACAAATCTAACCTTGTTTTTATTAAATCAAATATAAATATGCAGATAATAAATAATACTGCTAATAATAATAACATTATACAGATGCAGATCGTCATGAATAAACTGAAAAAAGCCCCCCCGAGGTGAAGAAGGCATGGAGGCACTGGTTTTTATATTTATGTAGAAAATAATTTGAATAAATTGTAATAAATTAAAATAAAGACCTGCATAGGCGCATAACTAACGCGATCTGCGCTGGTCTTTAGAGCAGCTTTTAGTTGGTCAATGGCGCGGTCTATTTCAGTCTATTTCATAGCAACGCACCAACAATGCGCCTTAACACACCTCCTTTTTAGACAGGAATACCCATGAGTCCATAAAGTGACGCAAATGGATTTGCTATTTAAACAACGTGGTGCAAAACGTGAAAATTACTGTCGCGCTGATCTGAAAATAGCAAAAAAAATCGCACCATACATGCCTTGTGCCTTATTGCGCTGGGTGTGTGATAGGACCCTAAAGGGTAAAGAGTGAAGTTTCGGAAATTGAAATTCATACATCATCTGAAAGCTGAATAAATAAACATTCCATTGATGAGTGGTTGGTTAGGATAGGATAATATATGGAAATATGGAATTTGAGGGTTCAAAAAATATAACATATCACCTTAAAAATTGTACAAAGTTGTTACCAATTGTAACTAACTGTAATGATGCAGTTAATGACGTTATGTGAGAGTGTAAATGTTGTTGTTTTGAGATTGTAAGCAGAGCGGCCTACTAACTATTTCGAGTGTTGAAGCTGGCTTCTACTGATGAAACTGCAAACTATCTTCAGTAAACTTTATTTCTTTTTAATTGACTCTCTGACTCCGGCTCTTCTTCATCTGACAGACTGGTCATTTTTGGGTTAAAACTGTATATTTCACCTTACAATGCCACACAGGTCACTGTAAAAAATGCTGGGTTCCACACTATCGATTTGAGTTGGAACAACATAAAGGAATTAAGTAAACTTATTGATTTTTAATAAATTTCAGTGGATTGAACATAAAACAATTAAGTTGTCCGCAAAAAAAAAAAAACCCTCAAGAATTGTGTTGTTTCAGCTCATTTTATATAAGTAGTTTGAAAAAACAGCAAACATAATTTCTTGAGTGTAAATAGAGTCCAAAGCTGTGCTGAAATAGGTGCAAGAAAACGAGAGAGAGAAAAAAAGAAGTACACTGTTATAAACTACAACAAAACACAGACCTTTTCAAGTGATCTGCATTAAAAGCAAAGCAGACTGCTTATCTCGGTGTTCACAAAAATACCCTTTTAGAGAAATGGAGGAGCGCTGACAGACTGAGACTCTTGCTCTCTTCTTTCGGGTTTCCTTTTGTTCTGCTTGCCGTTTCATAACTCGAGTGCATTCTCTTCATCTCCCTCTTTGCATTCAACACCACACTAACAGTGAATTATGAAACATTCCCAGCTAAATGTCTTTTTTTGGACAAACTACCTAACACCCGCCAAAAAAAGAAGAAGACGTCACCCCGGCAACAAATGCCTCATACATATTAATTCCAATCGCAGCCTGCATCGTGAATGTTTAATACAGCAACAGTGAATGTCTGATGAGTATATACAGTTGAGATAAGTCAGAATTATTATTAAATCTTTTTAAATTTGTTGCTTATTGGAGAGAATTGCATTTTTAAACATAATAGTTTTAATAACTAATTTCTAATAACTAAATTCTTTTGTCCTTTGCCATGATGACAGCACATAATATTTTACAAATTATTTTGCAAGACACTAGTATTCAGCTTAAAGGTGCAGTATGTAAGTTTGACACCCAGTGGTTGAACTAGGTATTGCACTCCTGCATCAAAACAAACACAAGCGCAGGTTGCCAGATTGAGGACAGCAGCGAGTGATTTAAACCGTGTTATATATAAAAGCAACGGCACCCGATAGAAGGAATATTTTCCATATTAAAATGAGTTTTTGTCCTAACCAACACCTCGAATTGATATATTAGAAACGGCTTCTATTTCTTGCAGCTGAACAACAGGATAAACTGACAATGCCGTTTACCTTAGGTACACCTCATGTGCTTTATTCAGTGTTAAATGCTAATAATGTGAGTTTGAATGCCATTTTACATGACATTTATTGCCATACTACTGAAAGCAGCAGCAGATAGTTCACCTCAGATCTTGAAAATAAAATAAACCCTTTGAAACTGAACTTTAGAACTAAATACACATCAGTGATTCTGCATCTACATTTAATAATGTGAAAGAGGGTTAATATGTATTAAATAGATTATAAAACTTACCATTTCGTGAGTGAGTGCAAATTCTGTGCTTCTGAATGGCTGTATTTAACAACATGGCGTAAAACATGAAAATGAAACCTGTGCCGATGTGCCCATATGAAAATAGCAAAAAATCACGCCCTACACGCCTTGCGCCTTATTGCACTGGGTGTATGATAGGGAATTATTTTTCATCAGACTGGTAGAATGCAGTCAATGTAAATAGTAAATAAATTGCAGGTCGTTATTCAGCATGAATATTCAAAACAACAAATAACCTAAAGGTTAATTGTGCATCAGATGGAACTGTGAAAAACAACGGCTGTGTCACAAATTACTTTAAAGTTACCATTTTAAATGAGACAGCCTTCAGGAGAAGGTGTGTTAAATCAGAGAAGCGCTTGTGATTTAACCAAATGAGCCCCGAGGCTTTGGTTCGACAGGAGAGGAATACGATTTTAGATTGCAGTTCTGCGTTCAAACAGCCAAATGACATTTAAACAGCAGACACCAGCTGCAATTATTGCATAAAGCCTGAGAGATTACATAATCACCATAACAATAATAGCTGCGATTGCCATTAATGAATAATTCATTCGATTACGTGCATTTAAATTTATTTATGATTGCAGGCTCTGTAATTTTGAGGGCATTTCGAGAAAGGCTTTTTTATAGGGTCATTCTTTATTAAATACACACACACACACACACACACGCACACACATGCACACACGCACACACACAAGCACACACACAGAGTAAAGTCAATGTTTTGCAAGAGTTGGATCTGAGACAACTTTTTATATACTGTATTTATCACATTTTATCTAATAGTTAATACTTACACACTCACCGGCCACTTTATTAGGTACAGCTGTCCAGCTGCTTGTTAACGCAAATTTCTAATCAGCCAATCACATGGCAGCAACTCATGGTCACGGTAGACATGGTCAAGACGATCTGCTGCAGTTCAAACCGAGCATCAGAATGGGGAAGAAAGGGGATTTAAGTGACTTTGAACGTGGCATGGTTGTTGGTGCCAGACGGGCTGCTCTGAGTATTTCAGAAACTGCTGATCTACTGAGATTTTCACACACAACCATCTCTAGGGTTTACAGAGAATGGTCCGAAAAAGAGAAAATATTCAGTGAGCGGCAGTTCTGTGGGCGCAAATGCCTTGTTGATGCCAGAGGTCAGAGGAGAATGGCCAGACTGGTTCTAGCTGATAGAAAGGCAACAGTAACTCAAATAAGCACTCGTTACAACCGAGGTCTGCAGAAGAGCATCTCTGAACGCACAACACGTCCAACCTTGAGGCGGATGGGCTACAGCAGCAGAAGACCACACCGGGTTCCACTCCTGTCAGCTAAGAACAGGAAACTGAGGCTACAATTCACACAGGCTCACCAAAACTGGACAATAGAATATTGGAAAAACGTTGCCTAGTCTGATGAGTCTCTTTTTCTGCTGCGACATTCGGATGGTAGGGTCAGAATTTGGCATCAACAACATGAAAGCATGGATCCATCCTGCCTTGTATCAACGGTTCAGGCTGGTGGTGGTGGTGTAATGGTGTGGGGGATATTTTCTTGGCACACTTTGGGCCCATTAGTACCAATTGAGCATCGTGTCAACGCCACAGCCTACCTGAGTATTGTTGCTGAACATGTCCATCCCTTTATGACCACAGTGTACCCATCTTCTCATGGCTACTTCCAGCAGTATAACGCGCCACGTCATAAAGCGCGAATCATCTCAGACTGGTTTCTTAAACATAACAATGAGTTCACTGTACTCAAACGGCCTCCACAGTCACCAGATCTCAATCCAATAGAGCACCTTTGGGATGTGGTGGAACGGGAGATTGGCATCATGGATGTGCAGCCGACAAATCTGCAGCAACTGCGTGATGCTATCATGTCAATATGGACCAAAATCTCTGAGGAATATTACCAGTACCTTGTTGAATCTATGCCATGAAGGATTAAATGGGGGGTCCAACCTGGTACTAGTAAGGTGTACCTAATAAAGTGGCCGGTGAGTGTATTTGTTTTATGTTTCTCTTGATTTTACTTGTTTGTTGAAATTTAATTTAATATTTTTAACCAACATATTAATTTGGGTGTACTCATTTTTGGACTGTGATCTTCAGTATTTTTTGTTGCATTAGTTCCAGTTTTGGCTTTGCTACTGACTAATCTAATGTATATGGACAATATTGTAAATAATCCTAAAATATTAACTTATAAGTGAGATCTGTGAGGAGTGTACTCATTTATGCTGAGCACTGCACAATATAATACACTTTACTATAGTATGGTTCAAAAACACAATATTATTTACTATTAAATACTATAGTATTTCTCATGTGTGTATACACAGAAAAAGAATACACAACATTATAAAACATTTAATATATATATATCATCCTGAATGTCTCAGTTATGGACACGTTTGTCTAAATAGAAATAACTAGCTTCAGTATAATTAATAAAGATCCCAAATGGTTACTGGAGTTAACACAGAAGTGACAGTAAATCAATGAGGGAGTCTCAGGCCAGATGAGGCTCACATACGGCTGATAATAAAGCTCATTATTGCCCACTCGATCCCCGTCTCTAACCGGCCTGCTCTAAAGGACGCTGATTGTTTTCAATTAGGAGGCGAGACTTTGTGAATCTCCTCCTGGGCGAGAGTGTGTTGAAATGAAGCAGATAACCTGTTCTTTATACGAGACAAAGAGCAGACGATGTGCCATTGGCTGCGCACAAAGGTTAAAATCTGCACAGCATCTTCCCCTTAGTTCAGTCTCCATGACTCTACGTTCACAGAGACAGACATGCTGAGGATTTATTTCAGGCACCTGCAACACAACGCTCAGCTTTTAATTGTTCTAGTTGGTTATTTGCTGTGTCTGTTTTGGTTTTGGCACCTGGCAGAAAATGTTGCAACTTTTGAAACTCTTAGATTTAGATTAAAAAAACAATTATAAATGTACAACCCTAAATCAGAAAAAGTTGGGGCAGTATGGAAAACGCAAATGAAAAAAAGAAAGTAGTGATTTCTAAATTTACTTTGACCTGTATTTCATTACAGACAATACAACAAACATTATTTAATGTGCTCCTCATTATTTTTATAGTTCTTTTTTTTTTTTTTTTCTCCAATTTTGGTTCTTGCAACACATTTAAAAAACAGTTGAAGCAGTACCACTTTACCACTTTGTAACGTTGCCATTCCTTTTCACAACACTTAAAAGACGTTTAGGGACTGAAGACACCAAGTGATGAAGTGTCTCAGCTATAATTTTGTCCCATTCTTCCTGCAAACAAGTCTTAAGGTGGGCAACAGTATGAGGTCTTCGTTTTCGCATTTTGCGCTTAAAAATGCTCCACACATTCTCTATTAGATACAGGTCGGGACTGCAGACAGGCCAGTCAAGTACCTGTATCCTCTTCCTCCGCAGCCAGGACTTTGTAATGTGTGCAGAATGTGGTTTTGCATTGTCTTGTTGAAATATGCACGGGCGTCCCTGGAAAAGAAGGCAGCATATTGTGCTCCAAAATCTGTATGTACTTTTCAGCATTAATGGTGCATCACAGAAGTGCAAGTTACCTTTGCCAAGGGCACTGACACAACCCCATACCATGACAGACTCTGGCTTTTGGACTTGTTGTTGGTAACAGTCTGGATGATTCTTTTCTTCTTTGGTCCGGAGCACACGGCGTCCATTTCTCCTGAAATATACCTGAAATACTGATTCATCTGACCACAGTACACGTTTCCACTGTGTGATGGTCCATCCCAGATGCCTCCGAGCCCAGAGAAGTCAACGATGCTTCTGGACACTGTTAACATAGGGCTTCCTTTTGGCACAGTACAGTTTTAACTAGCATTTGTGGATGTAACTACGTATTGTGGTACATGACAAAGGTTTGCCGAAGTAGTCCTGAGCCCATGTGGTGATATCGCTTCAAGATGAATGAGGATTCTTGATGCAGTGCCACCTGAGGGATCGGAGATCACGGTTGTTCAGCTTAGGCTTGCTCCCTTGTCCTTTACGCACTGAAATTCCTCAAGATTCCTTGAATATTTTAATTATGTTATACACTGTTGAAAGTGAAATATCCAAATGTCTTCCTGTCTTTCTTTGAGGAACAAATGATATGAAGTTGACCAGACAAAACATGAAATATTTTGTGTTCATCATACTGTCTGCAATGAAATACAAGTCAAAGTCAATTTGGAAATCGCTACTTTCTTTTTTATTTGCATTTTCCATACTGTCCCAACTTTTTCTGATTTGAGGTTGTATATAGACGGTTCTTTTCTAATGGTCCTGAAGTATATTCGAATGTAATTTCTATTCCAATAGTATGTGATTTCAGACACAGCTGCTAACTCTTACCAGCCTCAGTATATTAACTGACTGCATTCTAGGCGTCTTTACACAGGTTTCAGAGATGCATCCCATGAACCGCATGTGTATAAATGAACACTAAACCATCTGCACATATTTGCATGAATTAATCTGCAGCATTCGCAGTGTAACTTTATGCAATAAAGTGATATCTATTCTATTTTGATCTATTGTGCAGCCCTAAAATACTGCAGTGTAAGCACAAAAAATAAAAAATCTTCACTCTTTAGGGAGCCCTTAACATCTGCTTATTCTGACTACAGCACCTGCTTTTATGTAAGGGTCTTAAAGTAAAATTTCCATTTATTTTTTTCTGCAGGGATTGTTCCGCTCTATTTAAAAGTCCACCAATCAGAGGGCCAGAAATTCACTGAAATACATCTTTAGCTCCACCCACTTCCATGAACACTAAACATAATAGTTTTAATAACTCATTTCTAATAACTGATTTCTTTTATCTTTGTCATGATGACAGCACATAATATTTGACTAGATATTTTTCAAGACACTATATTCAGCTTAAAGTGACATTTAAAGGCTTAACTAGGTTAATTAGGGTAAAGTTAGGGTAATTAGGCAAGTCATTGTCTAACAGTGGTTTGTTCTGTAGACCTTCGATAACAAATATTGCTTAAGGGGGCTAATAATATTGACCTTAATAATATTGATGTAAAACATGAGTTATATCCTAAATATATCCTGTGATTTTATGATTCTTTTTCAAATATTGCAATGCTTCATGGGATTGTAGTTCTTTACTTCATTAAAGCTTGTATGAAAAGTCTTGTATCTTTGCCATATTGTCCAATTTTTCATAATCATTCATTCATTTATTCATTTTCTTTTCGGCTTAGTCCCTTTATTAATCTGGGGTCGCCACAGCGGGATGAACCGCCAACTTATCCAGCATATGTTTTACGCAGCGGATGCCCTTCCAGCTGCAACCCATCACTGGGAAACATTCATACACACTCATTCACACACATACACTACGGACAATTTTAGCTTACCTAATTCACCAATACCGCATGTCTTTGGACTTGTGGGGGAAACCGGAGCACCCGGAGGAAACCCACGCGAACACGGGGAGAACATGCAAACTCCACACAGAAATGCCAACTGACCCAGCCGAGGCTCGAACCAGCGACCTTCTTGCTGTGAGGCGAATGTGCTACCCACTGCGCCACCGCGTCGCCCTTTTCATAATCATTTTCTTTCAAATCATTCATTCATTCATTTTCCTTCGGCTTAGTCTCTTTATTCATCAGGGGTCGCCACAGCGGAATGAACCGCCAACTTATACAGCATATATTTTACACAGCAGATGCCCTTCCAGCTGCAACCCAGTACTGGGAAACACCCATACACTCTCACAGTCACACACACTCATACACTACGGCCAATTTAGTTTATTCAATTCACCTATAGTGCACGTGTTTGGACTGTGGGGGAAACCGGAGCACCCAAAGGAAACCCAAACCAACACCGGGAGAACATGCAAACTCCACACAGAAACGCCAACTAATCACTGAGCCACTGTGTCACCCCTTCTTTCAAATCAAAGTTTGTAATGTTTTGGTTAGCCTCATTGCTAGCTTATAATGCTTTAATAAAGACTTTAAGAAATCCCTAAATGGAAAAATGAATAAGAAAATTACTTATGGTGCTTTAAAAGGGATAGTTCACTCAAAAATGAACATTTCCTCATCATTCAAGTGGTTTTAAACTTCAATAATTTTTTTTCTTCTCTTGAACACAAAACAAGATATTCTGAAAAAAGCAGTATGGGGACAAAATCAATCCAGGCTCATTATGGATAAGTACCCATGTATACATTTCTGGAGAGCGGCAAATACGTCCCAGGAGATACGTTTTTTGCAGTTTTTGTTTTCGTGAATCCACCAGAGGCTGCTGTGTACGCCTTTTGGGATCTCAAATTTGGATCCAATTGAGTGCCATTCGCATCTGCTCTTCTCCCGTAAATCCACCAGAGGCTGCTGTTGACTGACCCACCCTCCTCCTTCCCTAAACCTAACCGACAGTGTTTTCAACAGCAATCCAGAAAAAGAAAAGCCCTCACAGCCGCCTGATATTTACCACGTTTTCAGATTTTACCACGTTCTCACCCTGTTATTCACTTGTTTATTAAATTTTTTTGGCTTTTGTTTTGTTTTACCTGCTTTCTGGAACCGTTCTTCACCGAACTCGAACCACGTCATTGCGGTCAACTCCTTTCTGTGTCTCAAGTCTGCGTCTCAAAGTAGCCCTACATACATTTCTGGAGGTCGCGAATTATGTAGCCATAAGTATGTATGGCTGCATTTCGTCTTTAAAACGAACGCTACAGGGCGGTATGATGCCGTTCCTTTTCTTGCTACCAGCTAACCTCTTACCTCCGTATGGACGGCTTTCCCGCTGTTAACAGTTTGTCCAGTAGCTCGCCGCGTACGTTGGCGAACTTGAGACGCAGAGAGGAGTTGACCACGATGACAGGGTTCGAGTCCGGCGAAGAGCGGTTCCAGAAAGCAGGTAAGACAAAAACAGAAGAAAAAAATAAAATAAACAAGTAAATAACGGGGTGAGAATGTGGCAAAATCTGAAAACGTGGTGAAAAATCAGGCGAGGGCTTTTCTTTTTCTGGATTGCTTTTGAAAACACTGTCGGTTGGGTTTAGGGAAGGAGGAGGGTGGGTCAGTCGATCGGTCAGTCAGTCATTCAATCAGTCAACAGTCAGTCGACAGCGGCCTCTGGTGGATTTACGCGAGTAGAGCAGGCGCGAATGGCACTTGCGAGAGAAATTTGAGACCTCAAAAAGAGTACACAGCGGCCTCTGGTGGATTTGCAAAAACTGCAAAAAAACGTAGCTCCTGGGACGTATTTGGCACTCTCCAGAAATGTATATAGAGGTACGTTTTCAGAATGAGCCTGGGTTGGCATAATTATAAAAGTTAAGTCAATGGGTTTACTGACTTCTTTTTTAAAAGTAAAATCAACTTAAAGTAACTAATTGCTTTCTACAGTTTTTATTTTTATTTTCTATGGTTATTATGATCATGGGCAGCACGGTGGCTCAGTGGTTAACACTGTCGCCTCACAGCAAGAAGTTTGCTGAGTCGAGTCCCAGCTGGGTCAATTGGCATTTCTGTGTGGAGTTTGCATGTTCTCCCCGTGTTGGTGTGGGTTTCCTCCGGGTGCTCCGGTTTCCCCCACAGTCCAAACACATGCAATAGGTGAATTGGGTAAACTAAATTGGCCGTAGTGTATGTGTGTGAATGAGTGTGTATGGATGTTTCCCAGTACTGGGTTGCAGCTGGAGGGCATCCACTGTGTAAAACATATGCTGGATAAGTTGGCGGTCCATTCCGTTGTGGCGACCCCTGATGAATAAAGGGACTAAGCCGAAGGAAAATGAATGAATAAATGAATGAAATTGGTCGTAGTGTATGAGTTTATGTGTAAATGTGAGAGTGAATGGGTGTTTCCCAGTACTGGGTTGTGGCTGGAAGGGCATCCACTGCATAAAACATATGCTGGAATAGTTGGTGGTTCATTCCGCTGTGGCGACCCCTGATAAATAAAAGACTAAGCCAAAGGAATGAGTGAAGGAATATTATGATCATCAGTCACACAACATGATTATTTTCATGTTCACAACCTCCTGTGGTTCAGTCATGCTTTGTTAGTCATTGTTTGTATTTTTCTTTTTGCTGTTTTGTCAGGGGTCCCTGGAGGTCTTGTTTTTCCTGGTCTGGATCACCTGTGGTTTCGTCTTTTTTAAATTTAAGTTGTGTGTGTGCTATTGGATTCGCTCTCAGCTTTGTCCCTTTGCACCAGTACAATAACAAATGCTTTTTCTTCTTCAGCGGTTCAAGGTAACTGTAATATAATCTGCTTTGATACATTTTCTTCATTGATGGCAATTTTAAGTAGCATGACAAAAAAAAGGAACTGTTTTTGCTGTTATTAACAGATGAATTAATAAGAGTTGTAAATATTGTTTTATTTTATTTATTTAGCAAAGATACATTAAAATAATAAAAAGTAAGATTGTTACAAAAAAAAGTTTGATATCTAATAAAAAATGCCATTTTAAACTTTGAAAACACTGAGCTACAAAACAGCATGTTAGAATGATTTCTGCATAACATGAATACATTTAATATAAAAACAATTGCAATTTTTATATTACCATTAAAATAGAAAAGATGTAACATTTCACAATACGGTTTTACTGAATTTTTGATCAAATAAATGCAGATATTTAAGATACCTTTTTAATATATTTCAAAATCTTATCTTAGTCAAAAACATCTTAAATAGTGTATATAAATATGATTTATTTATTTATTTATTGACTTACTGACTTACTGACCTACTTACTTGCTTACTGACTTAGTTACTGACTTATTTACTTACTGACTTAAGCCGCGGTCACACTGCACTTTTCTTCCCATAGACTTCCATTCATACGCACGCGAATGCGTCAGACCGGAAACGCAAGTTCGTGTGACAAGTTTCGCAGTTCGCTGCATTGCAAAGTTCAAGCTTGGTGAACTCTGACCTGCGAAATCGCATCATGTGACTGCGTAATACCAACCGATGATCAAAACATGACCTCAGAAATTTAAAACATGGACCAATTGTTTGTTTTTTTAAATGTCTAATCATCTTGTTTAATCCCTTGCAGCGGCGTACAACAGAATTTCACACGCACAAACTCTAATGTGACTGCGTCTTTTCTGAGTTACTAACTTAATTAATTATTTACTTACTGACTTACTGAGTTACTGACTTAATTACTGACTTA
>CAIGQV010019087.1:5407731-5419417 GCA_903798115.1 Danio jaintianensis
GAATAGAATAGAATAAGATAGAACAGAGTAGAATAGAATAGAATAGAGTAGAATAAAATAAGATAGAATAGAGTAGAATAGCATAGAATATGTTAAGAATGTAATAAGAGCCTAATGGACCAGAATTTGTCAATATACAATATACTAAACGAAAACATAAGACCAGACTAGACTATAAACTAGAATAGAATAGAATAGTACAATACAACACAAAAGACCAACGTCAATATAGTAAATAATTAGAACAAATAATGAGAATAAATCAGTGCAGGATAATAGAATAGAATAGAATAGAATAGAATAGAATAGAATAGAATAGAACTAAAATGAAATGGTATAGAACTTGACAACCAATAAAAGAGCAAAAGCGTAAAAGACCACAAATTTAGATAAAACAGGAGAGTAAATGAGTACATGAGACATTACAAAGCAGAATAGAATGGTACAATAGAACAGAATAGAATAAAAATGTATAAGAGACTAGAATTTGAGTTAGAGGGTATGAATTTGAGCCTAGAATAGAATACAATACAATAGAACTGAAATGGCATACAACTTGACAACTAATAAACAAGCAAAAGCATAAAAGACCAGAGATTTTACATATAGAACAAGGCAAAGTAAATGAGTACAGAAGAAATTAGAATGGAATAGTACAAAGGAGAATAGAATAGAATAGAATAGATAAAAAATCTTATGAGACTAGAATTTGCATATATAATTATACAGAATAAAACTATTTCCATAGAATAGAATAGAGTAAAACAGAACCATATGAGACTAGAATTTGCATATATACAATTATATAGAACAAAACAGTTGCCTACAGAGTAGAATAAAATAGAATAGAATAGAGTAGAATAGAGTAGAATAGAATAGAACAGAGCAAACCCTGTGTAAGAGACTAGAATTTGCATGTATACAATTATATAGAACAAAACAGTTGCCTACAGAATAGAATAGAATAGAATAGAATATAACAGAACAAACCCTGTATAAGAGACTAGAATTCGCATATACACAATTATACAGAACAAAACAATTGCAAGTTGGCGGTTCATTCCGCTGTGGCAACCTCTGAAATAGAGACTAAGCCGAAGGAATATGAATGAATGAATGAAAATAGTTGCCTACAGAATAGAATAGAATAGAATAAAATAGAATAGATCAAAAACCGTATAAGAGACTAGAATTTGCATATATAATTATACAGAATAAAACTATTGCCCATAGAACAGAATAGAACAGAACTGTATATAAGAGACTAGAATTTGCATATATACAATTATACAGAACAAAACAGTTGCCTACAGAGTAGAATAGAACAAAAACAGTACAAGAGACTAGAATTTGCACTTATATAATTATAAAGAATAAAACTAATGCCTACAGAATAGAATAGAACAGAACTGAAACCGTATAAGAGACTAGAATTTGACCATATAAAATTATACAGAACAAAACAGTTGCCTGCAGAATAGAATAAAATACAATACAACAGAACAAAACCCATATGAGACTAGAATCTGTATGTATATAGTTATGCAGAATAAAACTATTGCCTATAAAATAGAATAGAATAGAATAGAATAGAATAGAACAAAAAGAACATATAAGAGACTAGAATTTGATTAATATAAAATTATACAGAACAAAACAGTTGCCTGCAGAACAGACCAGACCAGACTAGACTAGAATAGAATAGAATAGAATAGAATAGAATAGAATTAAAACGCACAGACCCCCCCAAAAAATAAAATAAACTACTGACAGCTATAATCAGCTGATCGGATCTGAGCTGAGCTGAATATGATCGGAGTTTCCAGCGTCACGGGAAAGTATCCCATAAACGAAGCAGGCTGAATCCATAAAGTCAGAACACACACCGATTATTTGCGCTAAATGTTTCGGCTGAGCTCCTTTTCATATCAGGCTGATTAGTGAACTCTTAATTCGCCTTACCGTGAAACAGATCCGCCGCCGGTGACCGGAGCTCCACATGCACGCGCGCGTCTCTCCTGCGCACGAGTAACCGGTGGTTCGAGAAACGCAGCTTTATCAACCAAACCTGAGGAGGAGGAGGTGCCTTCAGATACCGAGCGATCTATTGACATTGACCTCACTTCTTTAATATTTGGGCTTCCAGAGATCCATAAATATTAATAATCGGCATTGAAAAATGGCCCCATTATATTCCCGTCAAAACGTTCACATCGATTTTCCCAACTACAACTCTCTTTTTTAGCATTAATAGCATATTTTTTTGTATAGTGTTCAAACATATATTGTTCATTTTGATTTTTGAGCTATTAAAGGGATTAAAAGTGCAACCAAAATAAAACAATTGCCATTTACTCATCATGTTATTCAAAAACTATATGCTATAAATAATAATAGGCATTGAAAATGGCCCCATTATATTATATTATACGTTCACATCTATTTTCCCAACGGAAACCCAAACTACAACTCCTCCTTTTTAGTATTAATAAGAGTTTTTTGTATAGTGTTCTTATATCTTATTGTTAATTATGATTTTTGAGCTGTTAAAGGGATTAAAAGTGCAACCAAAATAAACAATTCTGACATTTATTCATTCAAAAACTATATGCAAAATGTATTCATCTAAACACATGCAATAGCACTAATAACAGTTTTTTTTAATAGTGTTCTTATATCCCTAAGCAAAGAGGGGGAGATTCATGCATAGTCATCAGTTAATTATGATTTTTGAGTTATTAAAGGGATTAAAAGTGCAACCAAAATAAAAACAAAAGTCATTTATTCATCATGTCATTCAAAAACGATATGCTATAAATAATATTATTGAAAATGGCTCCATTATATTCCCTTTAAAACGTTCACATCTATTTTCCCAACGCAAACCCAAACTACAACTTCTTGTATCTTATTGTTCTTTTGAATCTTATTGTTAATTATGATTTTTGAGCTAAAAACAAAACAAAGAATTCAAAAACTATATGCAAAATGTATTCATCTAAACACATGCAATATAGCACTGATAACACAGTTTTTATAGTGTTCTTATATCCCTAAGCAAAGATGGGGGAGATTCATGCATAGTCATCAATTAATTATGATTTTGCTTTAGCTATTAATGGGATTAAAGTGCAAACAAAGATTTTTATTCTATCATTTACTCATCATCATGCCATTCAAAAACGATATGCACATTGTATTCATCTAAACACATGCAATATAGCACTAATAACACAGTTTTTTTTATAAATAATGTTCTTATATCTAGGAAAGAGGGGGAGATTCATGCATAGTCATAAGTAAAATATGATTTTTAAGCTATTAAAGGGATTAAAAGTTTGCTCCCATAGATGTGTGATTTACTCATCATCATGCCATTCAAAAACGATATGCTATAAATAATAATAGGCATTAAAAAGGCCCCATTACATTCCCATTAAAATGTTCACATCTATTTTCCCCACACAAACTTAAACTAAAACTCTCTTTTTTGGCACTAATTACACAGATTTTTATATAGTGTTCTTATATCCCTAAGCAAAGAGGGGGAGAATCATGCATAGTCATCAGTTAATTATGATTTTTGAGCTATTAAAGAAATTAAAGAGCAACCAAAAAAAAATGATTCTGTCATTTCATCATGCCATTCAAAACCTCATTCATTCATTACATGCAAACTCCACACAGAAATGCCAGCTGGCCCAGTCGGGACTCGAACAAGCAACCTTCTTGCTGTAAGGTGACAGTGCTAACCATCGTGCCACCTCCATACAAACATTATATGCTGTAAATAATATTAGGCATTATAAAAATGGCCCTATTATATTCCTGTAAAAACATTCACATCTATTTTCCCAATGCAAACTTAAACAAAAACTCTCTTTTTAGCACTAATTACACAGATTTCTATATAGTGTTCTTATATCCCTAAGCAAAGAGAGGAAAATTCATGCATAGTCATCAGTTAATTGTGATTTTTGACCTATTAAAGATATTAAAAGTGCAACCAAAACAAAGAATTCAAAAACTATATGCAAAATGTATTTGTGTAAACACATGCAAACACACAAACCGTTTTGATGTCCATTGACTTTTACTATATATTTGTCCGTACATATGTGTGTGTGCATACTCAAACGTGAGCAAATGTCCCCACAAGTATAGCAATACCAGTAAATTTTGATCTCGTCCGGACATTTTCTTGGTCCCCCTGAGAAAAACGGCTCATAAATAACACAGAATGAAGATATTTTGAAAATGTAAAGATATAGATTGTTTCCTGTGAAGGTTGGGATTAGGGGTAGGGCTGGGTAGTAGGGGTAGACAGGGGCACACTTAACCAATAAGCGAGGTAAATAGCCACTTAGGGCCCCAGGGAATTAGGGGGCCCGACCAATGCCAAGAAGCCTATATTAATCATATAGCTCTTTTTAAAATGTTCTATCATATGTTAAATCTTAAATGTTAAAATCTAATCATAAACATGGCTAATTAACTGTACGTTGTTAGTTTGTGAACTTGTTTTTTATTTGTGTATTTATTGTATTTAATTTTACATTAAGAAGATAAAGGTTTCACTTAAAATTAATTTCTAACATGCAGTTTATTTACAAAAAAAACACCTTTGAATCTACAGAGAGAAAAAAAACACCTGTAAAGAAAGGGAGTGTTTTGAGTTTCAATGCTAGAGCCCCATACCTGGAATTGCTTAGGGCCACCAAATCCCTAAGTCCGCCCCTGGGGATAGAGAATATAAAGTGATTTCACTGCTTTTTCAAGCTACTTCTTTAAAATGAGCTGAAACAACTCAATTCTTGTGATTTTTTGGGGACAACTTAATTGTTTTTTGTTCAATCCAGTTAAATTTGTTAAGTTAACTTAATCGATTTGTGTTGGGAAAACATAAATGAACTGTGTGGAACCCTGCATTTTTTACAGTGTATATAATACATCTATGGGACGTCTAATAAAGATAGATGTACAGTGTGTGTGTGTGTGTGTGTGTACTGGTTTTGGTGGTTTGCAAGGACAGTTTTTTGTATAATGACATGGGTATGACCTAATTGTAATCTATTATGGTGGTATATGAGGACATGGCTGATGTCTTTTTAATTAAAAACACTTAAAAATCATACTTGATTCTTTTCACATTCAGAATTTGCCACAGGATTACTGTGACGGTTGAGGTTAAGGGTAGGACCACAAAATATGCAACATAGGCTCATTCTGAAAACATAGCCCTATATACGTTTCTGGAGATCGCGAATTATGTAGCCAGAAGTACGTATGGCCGCATTTCGTCTTTAAAAAGAAACGATGGTATGACGCCATTTCTTTTCTCGCTTACCAGCTGACCGTTTACCTGCATGTGGACGGCTTTTCCGCTGTTACCAGGTTGTCCGGTAGCTCGACACGTATGTCGGTGGACTTGAGATGCAGAGTGGAGCTGACCATGACAACGGGGTTTGAATCTGGTGAAGTACGGTTCTAGAAAGCAAGTACAACAAAAACAGAAGCCATAAGATAAACAAGTAAATAACAGGGTGAGAATGTGATAAAATCTGAAAACGTGGTAAAAATCAGGGGACTTTTCTTTTTCTAGATTGCTTTTCAAAACACTGCGGTTGGGTTTAGGGAAGGGTGTGGGCGGGTCAATCGATGCTTTTTAAAATACTATTGGTTGGGTTTAGGGAAGGGGGATCGGTCGGTTGGTCAGTCAGTCAGTCAGTCGACAGCGGCCTCTGGTGGATTTACACGAGAACAGCAGGCGCGAACGGCACTCTCGAGAGAAATTTGAGATCTGAAAAAGCGTACACAGCGACCTCTGGTGGATTCGCGAAAACAAAAACTGCAAAAAAAACGTAGCTCCTGGGACATAATTTGCTCTCTAGAAATGGACAGTATATAGGGGTACGTAATTGAAATTATAATACCTTGTAATGTAATGTAATGTAATGTAATGTGGATTTATATAGCGCATTTATTGTGTATGGCCATACACCCAAAGCGCTTCACAATCATGATGGGGTGTCTCTCCACACCACCACCAGTTTGCAGCATCCACTTGGATGATGCGACGGCAGCCACAGGACAACGGCGCCAGTGCGCTCAACACACACCAGCTATTGGTGGAGTGGAGAGACAGTGATAGAGCCAATTCGGTGGATGGGGATGATTGGGAGGCCATGATGGGTAAGGGCTGATGGAGGGAATTTGGCCAGGACAAACCTTATACCTTATACCTACGGAGAGTCTGTTTAAACCACCAATCCCAACATGTATGTGTCTGTGTGTGTATAAAAATAAATGTTGTTTTGAGAGGATAATCAAACTGACAGTTATGTAACTGATATCAATAATGGACTCAGTGAACTGTACACTTTAAAAGCACCGTGTGCAAACAGCATTTATTTATTTTCTTAAATGGTCGACTTTAATGGTTGATTTTATGACGGCTCGTCATTTATACTGAGAATAGTGGATGACTTCTCTGGCAGGCGTTTGCATTTTTTACACATTTTAAAGAAAGCGTTGAATTAAAGAAATGTGTTCTAATAAATTTCACCCAAAGCATATCTCGGTATGCTTGCTGCTCATCCGCACTGTTTAGCAGTCTGGTGAGAGCCTATAAACAACCACATTAAGACACAATTAATCTTGAGACATCAAGGAAATGTAACGCTTATAGAGCTGGTGGCACAGTCCCATTAGATCAGTGTCAATAAACACACACTGTGTTTTCTGGAACAATCTATATTACTCTTATAGAGGCTCTTCTTGTTCAAATGTTTAATCTGCTTTATCTGGACCTACCTTGGGCTTCCTGGTGCTCGTGCAATTGACATTTTCATGTAATGTTGTTTTTTCCATTCACAGACCACTACTAAGTACTCGGCTTGTTTTTAAATCTGTGCATTTCTGGTTTTCCACCTACAGGTGTGACAGACAGCGAATGTGGATTGAAGGGCGTCACTTGAAAAGGAAATACTTCATGGAGGGAACAAAAATATTCCTCTGGGTCACAGGACAAAGGATAATTTGGCCAAGCACAACATGATCCTAGATCAACATCTTGTGCGGTCAAAGAAAAATAGACTTTGCACTTCATTTATTCATGAAGGCTGATGAGAGTCATATTAACCAGCCCTATAGTACCAATTCCTATTAAAATTATTTTTGCATTTGTACATTGTGTTCTTAAAGGGATGCACATGGTCAGCAACAATACTCAGGTTCTCTGTCCAATGCTCACTTAGCATTAAGAGACTCAAAGTTTGCCAAGAAAACCTACTCAACATCATTACACCGCATTATCCATTGATACAAGATAAGATGGATCCATGCTTTTGTGTGCATGTGTGTGTGCGTGTGTGCGTGCGTGTGTGTTTTTTAAGTCAATTTCTTACTCAAACATCTGAATGTTGCAGCAGAAATCTGAGTGAATGTTGCAGAGAATCATCAGACCAGGCAAACATTTCTCCAATCTTTTATTCATAGTTGTCAAGCGATGCTACACGCTTATAAATGGCCAATGTAGTAAGTCAGTCAGTGCATTTACATTCACATTCTTAAAGGGTTAGTTCATGCAAAAATGAAAATTATCCTATGATTTACTCACCCTCAAGGAATCCTTAGTTGACTTTCTACTTTTAGTCAAATTCAATCTGATTTACTTTTAAAAATGATCTTGAGAAATTATCTTGATCAATGGTTGGTTGATTTTATTAGCAGTCCAAAAGAAGTCCAATCCATTATAAAAATAAAGGGGGGTGAATAAAGGTCTCCTTTAGTGAATCAATGTGTTTTTGTATGAAAAGTATCTGTATTTAAAACTTCATAAACTGTTTTGTGTACCTTTCGGTCAGTGGCATTCATCATCTTATTCTCTTTCTTTTGAGGTGTATTTGTTTGGTGCTGAGTGTGTTTTCTATCTCTAAAGTGTGAAGTTCATGAGCAGTTTAAACAAACACATACATGCAATGAAGAAAGACACACAAAACACACTCCTGTTCAGCTGATTGTGCTAATGCAACAACAACAAAAAAACACCTCGAAAGAAGTAGAAGATGGGTCAGTTCACCCAAAAATGAAAATTGTCACGATTTACTCACCCTCATGGAATCCTAGGAGTAAAGTGGATGCTGCACACTGGTGGTGGTGTGGAGAGATCCCCCTCATGATTGTGGAAGCGCTTTGGGTGTATGGCCATACACAATAAATGCGCTATATAAATACACATTACATTACATTAAATTAAAGTTAGCCACCTTGCTAACCAGATTAATTTTAGTGCACTAGACTATGTGTGCCTGGGCTACCTTGGTGAATGGCTTAACACTAGTGTACCAGACTATGTGTATCTAAAGTGCACTAAAGTTAGCCACCTTGCTGACCAGATTAACTTTAGTTTGTTTGGTGCTGAGTATGTTCTTCTATCTCTAAAGTGCGAAGTGCATGCGCAGTTGAAACAAACACATGAGTGCAATGAAGAAAGACACGTAAATCACACTCCTGTTCAGCTGATGGTGCTAATGCAACAAAAAAGATGGGTTAGTTCACCCAAAACAAAAATTATCCCATGATTTACTCACCCTCATGGAATCCTAGGAGTAAATGACTTTCTTCTTTCAGTCAAATGCAATCATAGTTGTTTTAAAAAAAATATCTTAGGCTTTTCCAGCTCTATAATGGCATTATATTGTATATGATATTGAGTATATAGTTTTACCTTGATTTTACATCTTACATATGCTTTTATCTCTTTTGAGGAAGCGTGCTTCACTGGACCCAAGCACTCTGCAACACAAGCATAACACCATACAAAATGAGCTACCGAGCAAACTGATCAAGCCAGAAAAGTTGTCCATATTGAAACAGATAGGTTAGACAAATGTATACAAATCATAAAGATCATTAAGTTGTTTTGTGGCATTTATTTGGTGTTGCGCAAAGACCTGCATGAAAATAATCCTTTATTTGTTAATAATATTTTCGTGTAAATATCATTAGTGTGAAAAGGAACAAAAGTTGTTGTTGTCATACTTCCTCCTAGTGTTCATTTCAACACAGGCTCATACTGAAAACGTAGCCTTGTATACATTTCTGCAGATCGCGAACTATGTAGCCAGAAGTACGTATGGCTGCATTTCGTCTTTAAAACCAACGCTACAGGGCGGTATGACGCCGTTCCTTTTCACGCTAGCAGCTGACCGCTTACCTCAGTGTGGACAGCGTTTCCACTGTTACCAGTTTATCCAGTGGCTCACAGCGTACGTCAGTGAAATTGAGATGTAGAGCGGAGTTGACTGTGACAACGGGGTTCGAGTCCAGTGAAGAACGGTTCCAGAAAGCAAGCAAGTAAGGCAAAAAATAAAATAAACAAGTAATTAAGAGGGTGAGAATGTGGTAAAATCTGAATACGTGGTAAAAATCAGGCTACCGCGAGGGCTTTTCTTTTTCTGGATTGCTTTTGAAAACACTGTCGGTTGGGTTTAGGGAAGGCGGTGGGCGGGTCAGTTGGTGCTTTTTCAAACACTATCAGTTGGGTTTATGGAAGATTGACACGAGGGATTTACACAAGAACAGCAGGCGCAAATGGCACTCACGAGAGAAAGTTGAGGTCTCAAAAACCGTACACAGTGGCCTCTTGTGGATTTTGCGAAAACAAAAACTGTAGCTTCTGGGACGTATTTGGCGCTCTCCAGAAATGTATATAGGGGTACGTTTTCAGAATTAACCTGCATTGGTTCATTTAACCTAGAAACTGCAGTCAAACATATATTAAATTAAGTATTCCAAAAAATGTAGAATGAAGCATGTATTTCCAATAAGACCGTGTTGCAAAAATATGCGACCCACCACATACCTGAACAGGTGTCCCAAATAAAGTGAATGCTGAATGTATTTCGTCATTTTGATTCAAACAGTTTTTTTAAAGGAAAAATTACCTTTGAAATATTCTGTGGCTTGGCAATGTCTGGTATTTATGGTAATTTTCAAAATATACACTCTATTCGTTTTTTGGGAAACTGGCAGTTAATGTTTACCAAATAAGCATGTATCAGTAAGAAACAAATTCTTTTTGCCATAACATGAGAAGCTCAGTCAAGGACACTGCATTCCTTTCCCTCGACAGCTTGTCATTTAAGAAGGCGAACAATTTATGAAATCTCAGTATGTACGTAACCTTGATGTCTGTCACATTTGTCAGAAATAGATAAGTCCTTTAAAGCACAAATCCACATCATAAACACTACAAAGCATCTTCCAGGGTGTGTGTGTGTGTGTGTGTGTGTGTGTGTGTGTGTGTGTGCGTGCGTGCGTGCGTGCGTGCGTGCGTGCGTGCGTGTGTGTGTGTGAAGTCTCATCCTGCGTTTGTTGCTTCCTGAATTGGGCTGTATGTGGGAAACGAGGCTTTCTCCGCAGCGCCCGTGTGGAGGAGTGTTCACGTGGTCTCCACACTCATCCCACGGGAACGGCATGTTAACATGTGCAACACCGAACTCACCAATCTCTCTGTGAGTCAGGCTGAAGTGAAACCAGAGAGTGGCCAGAATCCACTTCTCAGACTGTCAGCGGCTGCCAGAGCCAGAAACACCACAGAGAGAATTATGATTTACTGATTCACTGGAATTAGCTGAAGCGTTTCACTGGTTTTAATTGTTCAACTCAATGTCTAAGGCAATTACGGACTTGTACTGATTGATACTGTAGATGATTCTCAAATTACTACATTTGGTCCCCCAGTCCTAAATATACTGGTAAAAACTAATGATTCATTCATTTGCACTTTCGAATTTCATTATGGGACCTTGTTCTTTGCTCCAAAAACGATTGATTGGCAACTCTGCAGCTGATGAAAACTAAATAGACAATTGTACATAGGATTTCATAGTTCCCATGACAATAGTATACAAGCAGCCACAAAAGGCAGTGACTTGTGTTTTTATTTTGGAAGAAATGTAATGAGTACAAAATGAAATATATAGTATAAAAGTATGAGTATAAAATATATATATAGTTCTGTCATTACAACCCTCAGATTTAGTATGGTAATTAATAAGTATATGGCAATGTATTGGTGGCACAGATCTGCTACGCTTCTGCTGCTGCTTTGATTATTAGTGCAGAGCAAATACAGAGACTTGCTACTGCCAGTATACTCACTGACATGCTGTCTGAGCATATAAGACACTGCTCCTGCAAACATAACATACATGTAACCCTCAACAGTGCAGCAGAACATGAAGACAAAACAAACCAATGAAAACTTGATTCTGTGTATAAACAAGAAGCTGCATTACCAAATATGCATATAGCCACACACGACATGACTGAGACAGAACACATTTAATAAACTCCCCAAAACAAGCAGATCTATTGCTATGAAACTACGTGTGCCTGGGCTACCTTGCAGACAGGCTTACCTTTAGTGCACTAGACTATTTGTATTTGGGCTATCTTGTCAACCGGCTTGAATTTAGTGCAGTAGACTATGTGTGCCCGGGCTACCTTGATGAATGGCTTAACACTAGTGTACTAGACTATGTGTACCTGAAGTGCATTAAAGTTATCCACCTTGCTGACCAGATTAACTTTAGTGCACTAGACTATGTGTGCCTGGTCTACCTTGGTGAATGGTTTAACACTAGTGTACTAAACTATGTGTGCCTGGGCTACCTTGCCA
>CAIGQV010019087.1:5424417-5445645 GCA_903798115.1 Danio jaintianensis
CTGATCATGAATGGAATGTGATATATAAATATATATATATATATATATAAAATTACATTAATTTACATTTAATTAACATTACATTTTGTGAACGTGAATTGTAAATTGTAAATGTATTATTTTTGAGACTGATCTGGCTCCATAGGAATTGGGCCACTTCTAAACCCAAACCTTGAGCAAATTGGCAATAAAATAAAATAATTATAAGTTGGAAGAGAGCGATATGTGGCTAAATTCTCTGTATCTTGATTCTATCAAATCGATCCCATCACTGCGAGTACAACTCATTGCAGTGGAAATTAAAGTGTCACTCTGGGTCAAGAGCTAGAAGAAAAAGAGGAATGTGAGGGAAAGATGGTTAAGAGGGGCGGATGTGCTAATCTGTTAACCCAGCCTTTAAACAAGGATCAATACAGGCCGAATGGAAATCTCAGGAAATCATTTGACACTTTCACACCTACCTACACATTTTGCAGTGCGCACATACATGCAATGACAGACTTATTTATCACCCCTCACACCATCTTATTAACAATCTGACAGTTTTTGGGGGAAGCTTATAATCTATAGTTCAATATTCCAGACAGATGACATTAAAATTGCCTGTTCGGTACCTGAGGGGAATGCTATGTGTACTTACAAATTACATTGTTATTGCACTAGTAGCAACGTCATAAAAACATTACAGCTTAAAGTCTTTGAGGATCTTGGCATTCGGACTGTTGAACTGGGAACCTGTTCCCCGACAGCAAATTAATTTTGACAAGATCAAGCTGGCTGGTTGCAAAGCCTCCAGGTCAAGACATTTCAAGATGTCACACAGAACTGAAGGGTTTATTAAGATTTGTCACTGTGCCCTGGTTTGGGGTAAAAATATCAAGGAGTGTAACTCTTATACAAGGATTTCAGACACATTAAGAAGACATAAGTCAGACTTTACAAGAATGATATGTCAGCTTGACATCAACACAGTAGCTCTGTTCTAAATTAGTAAGCTTTAAGCTAGTGACATGCTAGCTAAAAATAGCCAGTGGTTTGACGTTAGCATGTTGCTAAGCTAAGCCTTACTTGTAATGAAATAAAATGTATTATAGTTGAAATTACTACAAACTACAATGTACTGCAGTATATACAGGCAAACAATATATATGTAAATGAAAATATACTTTAACAAAGCAGCTTCAGAAAAAAAACCATTTATATCGATTGTAGGGTGGTGCAGTGGGTCGGGCTGTCGCCTCACAGCAAGAAGGTCGCTGGTTCGAGCCTTGGCTGGGTCAGTTGGCATTTCTGTGTGGAGTTTGCATGTTCTCATGGGTTTCCTCCAGGTGCTCCGGTTTCCAAAGTCCAAAGACATGCGCTATACGTGAATAGGGTACGCTAAATTAGCCGTAGTGTATGTGTGTGAATGGGAGTGTATGGGTGTTTCCCAGTGATGGGTTGCATCTGGAAGGGCATCCGCTGCGTAAAACATATGCTGGATAAGTTGGCGGTTCATTCCGCTGTGGCGACCCCTAATTAATAAAGGGACTAAGCCGAAAATAAAATGAATGAATGAATGAATGATATTGATTGTGAGAGCCCTATGAAAAAAAGGTATTTCTGAGAGAGTATTGCCATAATGTTATTGGAAATTTGCTTCTAATGTTGACAGAACCTTGCCAGAACCTTCCCTGTTAGCTCATGTTACATTTCCAGTTATCTTTTCTCCCTCTTGTCCACAAAGGAAGGTACAAATACATCCAATCACTATGGCACATTCACATAATGAGATGTGGATCATTGGTGAGAGGTCGGCAGCATGAATAGCTCCCTATTAAGCCCACAGTCTACTGAAACTACATTGTATTCTAGTGCTGCCTGCTAACTAAAAAGATGTACAGGTAAGATAATTACAAGTCTAGATATGGCTCTTAACTATAGTCCAGCTAAATGAAGCTCTATGTTTAGCTTTTGTATAGAGTTTAATGGATAACTCGGGTGACAGTGTTTTCATTGTGCACATGTAACATCATGAAAACCAGAAGCCTAGCAACCATTATAACCATTATGTTAAAGAAATGTGGTCTGCACGCTTCAAAAGCATTAGGTCGCCATTGCATTCCTATTAGCCTACTATTCATTTTCATTGCCCGATTTATCCCACATCATTTGTGCTTTAACATAATTAAATTATTCAGCTTATTTGAGGGATGCAATCCATTACCTGGGGTGATTGGAGTCGTTATTTTTTTGCAAAACAATTTGCAGCAATAAAAAAATAGTCTATCATAACATTGCTTAAGGCAGGAAATAACAAAAGATGTGGATTAAGTCCAGCTTAACAAAAATTAAACAAAGAAGGCAAACTAGCTAAAATAAAACAAGTAACAGCTTTGGCTAAACATGTTGTCAACAGCAGACAAACAACTACGGTAATGGAAGTCATAAATACAAATGTTAATGAGAACTAGACATATGTGCAGAACATAATCAATAACTACAGTAAAAAATACCTTTTATGATAATAAATACCATTTATGACAAATATCCTGGCACCATCAAAAAAAAGTAGTAGAAGTCATGAAAGCTTTAAGGTGTGAAAGGAAGCCCAGGATCCCCAGGTGGGAGAGACCAAAAAATACTAATGAAATATGGTGTAATGGGCAGACTTCCTATCGAGGACAATACCAAAGAGCTTCTGATTTCTGGTTTAGCCTTAAAAGATGTGGAACAGGGTGGAGAATCGTGGGCAAGAGATATAAATTAAGTCAGATTGGTTGGAAACCAGGTTGAGGACAAATGGGGACCAAGGGGAATCTTAGGACTCTGAATGAAGAGGTGCAACCAGTATGACAATGTTGAAACCTTGCACTCTTAAAGTCAAGATGCAATTGGTGGGCGACAGGACCAAAATGCAGTAGGAGGACAGAAGAACCATGGAGAGTCTTGGGAATCTTAATGCTGAGGTGCAACTGGTGGGACGAAGAACCAAAGTGGAGCTGGAGTTAGGAGGACCAAGGTAGAGAAAGGACTGAGGTGGAGCTGGAGTATAAGGTACAAGAGGAAGCCTGTGACTCTGAATCCCAAGGTGCAACTGGTGGGGGACATCATCAAAATGGACCTTAAGGATAGAAGGACCATGTAAATTTGGTGCAACCAGTGGGAGAGAGGACCAAAGTGGAGCTGGAGGTTGGTATAGGACCAAGGAGATGCTTAGGACTCTTAATGACAAGGTGCAACCAGTTGGAGAGTGGACTAAGATGGAGCTGAAGGATAGGAGTACCAAGGCTATGCTTGGGACTCCGAATGATGAAGTGCAACCAATAGAAGAGATATCTGAAGTGGATATAGAGTGTAAAGTCCAATGATAAACAAGTCAAGGTGCAACTGGTGGGAATAGAATACCAAAATGGTGCTTAAGGACAGAAGGACTATGGGCAATCTTGGGACCCTTAATGCTGAGGTGCAACCGGTAGGAGAGAGGACAGAGGTGGAGCTAGAGTATAACGTACAAGAGGAAACCTGGGATCTGAATGGCAAGGTGCAACTGGTGGGAGACATCAACAAAATGGACCTTAAGGATAGAAGGGGCTGGGGGGGAATCCTAGGACTGTTAATACTGAGATGAAAGCGGTGGGTAAGAGGACCAAGGTGGAGCAGGAGGATAGTAGGACCAAGGGGAACCTTGGGACTCTGATTGATAAGTTGCAACCAGTAGGATAGATGACTGAGGTGAAGCTGGATGATAGAAAAGCCAAGTCTAATCTTGGGACACTTATTGATGAGGTGCAACCAGTAGGAGAGAGGACTGATGTGGAGCTGGAGGATAGGAGAACCAAGGCTATTCATGGGACTCTAAAGGATGAGGCACAACCAGTAGGAGAAAGTATTGAATTGTAGCTGGAGTATAAGGTCCAATGGGAATCTTGGAATTCTTAACAGCAAAGTTTAACTGGTGAGTCAGAAAACCAAGATGGAGCTGGAAGATTAAGGCACAGATGTGGGCTCGGAAAGCCAAGGTGCAACCATTGGTAGTGAAGACCAAGGTTGAGCCAATGGGATGAAGGATCGCAAAACTTAATTGGATATAGGGCCCAGGAGCAAACAAGGCACTCCAAGTCATGGTGGGTGAAATAGGTCAAAGGACAGAGGTGGAGCAATAGATTCTTATGTTCACAGCAGAATCCCTCAATCTGAAATTCACAATCCTTTAACCATAGATTGATTGGATTGCTCAACAGACTTTGTTTATACCGGTGTAGTTGGGGGGGGGGGGGGGGGGGCTGAAGAGAGCAGGAGGGTCAAAACTAGTCTGAAAGGTAGACAGAAAAAGCTTGAAAGGATCAGTGGTAAAGATGGGACCTGAAGGCTGGGAGCAACCGTGAATAATGAACTTGGACTGATTATGACATCTAAAGATGTAAAGAAAAGAAAGTAATACTAAAGATGTGTTCTGGAGTAAAACAGTGTTATTGCACAAATCAGTTTCAAATCACTGACTCAAACTACTGAATCACTGACTCAAAATTGCAAAAAACAAAAAACAAAAACTAAGCGAAATTAGCCAAATATAGTTATATATTGTAGTTCTGTTTGATGAAAAATACGTGGACAGGTTACTACTTCTGGTGCAATTCTAAAGTACACGCATGACCCACAGCTTTTATTTTCAACAACTCCCACAGATACTATTCTTTCAAAATAATTGAAGATATGGTCTTCAGCAGCTGACATTCCTATGAGTACAGATAATCAAAAACCTGTGAGCTGAGACCAGTCCTGTTTGAATTTTTTTTTTTTGTGAAGATTGAGATAATAAAGGCACGCTGGCTTCGCAGAAAATCTCACACTGGTTCACAGCTATCGTTAGATATGCAAAAGAGGCTCCTCATACATAAACAACATTCTGTTCTGAGCAGCACAGGGACTTGTGTTCTGTCAGCTGCAGTGTAAATCAAAAAGGATCTCCAGCTCATAACCTGCACAGACCTCGGTATGAAGGCGCTGAATGCCCGTCATCCGCTCTGTCCTCTTGGGAACTGTAAGTCACCAGTAAATGTGATGTTACAATGTCAGTTTTACAATCTATATGTATCTGGATATGTATTTTTTTTTTCCCTAACAAGCCCAACTGGAAAGCATTCCACTTCTTTTAGAATTGTTTTCGCTATCATTCTTTACCTCGTTTTTCTTATATTGTCATATATATTCTTTTACATGTTTGACATTTTCTGTTGTGTTGAAACAACTAGATTGTTGAAACAAATCCCTATGGGAAAAAATGCATCTACATTTGTCTTTGTTCCAGGGTCTGCATTGCTAGCTATAGACAATAAGGAAAGAAAATGAATGCTCCTGCTTTTTCATGCCAACTTTAAACATAATATTTAATGTTAATTAAATAATAAAAACAAAATCGCAAAAAAATTTTTTTTTATAATAATAATAATTAAAAAAAATAAAATATATATATATATATATATAATTTCATTTTTTTATTATTTAATTATATATATATATATATATATATTTTTTTTTTTATAATTTTTTTTATAATGTTTTCTTATGAATTTAAATATAATTTTTTTAAAGATTATGTATTAAAATTACAATATGACATAATGATAATAATTTAACCATAATAAAAGTTAATTTAGCTATAATATATTTTTGAAGTAACTACTATGTTTTTCCTAGCAACCACTTAAAAAATCGCCTAGCAACCACATAGCAATGCCCTGGCAACCAACTTGACAGCATCATGACAGCAAACATTAAGCGTCTATTATTTAATTGTTCTATACATCCAATCATTCTAACCATGAAGTCATCACTTTATTATTATTATTATTATTATTATTATTATTATTATTGTTGTTGTTATTATTATTATGGGGCGACACAGTGGCTCAGTGGTTAGGACTGTAGCCTCACAGCAAGAAAGTTTCTGGTTTGAGTCCCGGCTGGGTGAGTTGGCATGTGTGGAGTTTGCATGTTCTCCCCGTGTTGACATGGGTTTCCTCCGGGTGCTCCGGTTTCCCCCACAGTCCAAACACATGCGCTATAGGTGAATTGGATTAACTAAATTGGCCATAGTGTATGAGTGTGTGTGTGAATGTAAGAGTGTATGGGTGTTTCCCAGTACTGGGTTACAGCTGGAAGGGCATCCGCTGTGTAAAACATATGCTGGATAAGTTGATGGTTCATTCCGTTGTGGCGACCCCAGATGAATAAAGGGACAGAAGAAAAATGAATAAATGAATATTATTATTATTATTATTATTATTATTATAGATTCTGCATCATGCACATGTTTATGTTCATACGAGTGAAAGACATAAAGAAGTGAGAGTGTGTATAATGGCTATGTGGTGGCAGCAGATGTTGGGCGAAAGTCAGAGCAGAAAAAACTAGTAGGGAAAAGAGAATACCATCATTTCTAAATCTATCCCCATGCAATTACTCAGCACATAGTTTTCTGACTTTTAACTGACATACTGTCAAACCATAAGATTGTCTGTTGAGCATTGACTGGCATAGCATAGAGTTAATATAATTGGCATCATTGTAAGAAGTCTACTGTCTAATGCAATTAGGACAAGTGCCTTTTCCAAAATCCCTCTGTTGAAGCCTACACCAGACCAGAGTGCTTTGAGAGCTGTAAATGAGTATGAGCACACTTATGTTAGCATCAGCCATCATCACATCTGGACATCTTCTACATCTGTGTATTGTAAAAGGACATTCCAATGTTTTTGACAGGATCATTTTATGAGTCCCCTAGAGTTAAACAGTTGAGTTTAGCATTTTTGAATCCATCTTAGAGTTAGACAGGAGCAACTTTTTTAGCTTAGCTTAGCATAAATAATTGAATCGCAACATAGGCTTATTCTGAAAACGTACCCCTGTATACATTTCTGAAAATCACAAATTATGTAGCCAGAAGTACGTATGGTTGCATTTCGTCTTTAAAATGAATGTTACGGGGCGGTATGACGCTGTTCCTTTTCGCGCTAGCAACTGACCGCTTACTTCCGTATGGACAGCTTTTACACTGTTACCAGTTTGCCCGGTGGCTCGCCGCGTATGTCAGCAGACTTGAGACGCAGAGAGGAGTTGACCGCGAAGACGGGGTTCGAGTCTGGCAAAGAACGGCTAAGACAAAAACAAAAGCCAAAAAATAAAACAAACAAGTAAATAACAGGGTGAGAATGTGTTCAAATCTGAAAACGTGGTAAAAATCAGGCTGCCGTGAGGGCTTTTCTTTTTCTGGACCGATTTTGAAAACACTATCGGTTGAGTTTAGGGAAGGGGGTGGGTGGGGTCATCGGTCAATCAGTCTGTCAGTCGACAGCGGCCTCTGGTGGATTTACACTACAATAGCAGGCGCGAATGGCACTCGCGAGAAAAATTTTAGATCTGAAAAAACGTACACAGCGACCTCTGGTGGATTCGCGAAAACAAAAAAACTGCAAAAAACGTACCTCGTACTCTAGGGGAGTTATAAAAAGAGCCTACTTCCAAAAAAGTGGAGTGTTAAATAGTTGAGTTTTACCATTTCTGAATCCATTCAGTTGATCTCAGGGTTTAGCTTAGCTTAGCATAAATCATTGAATTGGATTTGACCATTAGCATCTCTCTCAAAAGTGATCAAAGAGTTTAGATAATTTTCCTATTTTTGACGCTTGACTATTATGTAGTTACATTATGTATGAAGACCGACGGAAAGTGAAAAGTTTCTAGGCTGATATGGCTAGGAACTATACTTTCATTCTGACATAATAATCAAGGAACTTTGTTGCTGTACCATGGCTGCAGTAGGAGCAATGATATCACGCAGTGCCTAAAAATAGTCCCCAGAACCAAGTCTTACACTTGCACCACTAGTTAGAATCTGTGTAATACCATTGCACCTGCTGCAGCCATGGTACGGCAGCAATGTTCCTTGATTATTACGCCAGAATGAGAGTATAGTTCCTATATCAGTCTAGAACATAACAACTTTTTAATTTTCAGTCTGTATTAGTACACAAGTAACTATAGAAGAGTCAAGCTTTAACTAGGAAAATTACCGAAACTCTTTTTTTGAAATTTTGAAATGAGATGCTAATGGTCTAATCCGATTCAATGATCTATGCTAAGCTAAGCCCAGAGATCAGCTGAATGGATTAAAAAATGATAAAACTCAACTGTTTAACTCTGGGGGAGTCATAAACTAAGCCTATTTCTAAAAAAAAAAAAGTGGAGTGTTTCTTTAAAATCCCCATAAACCGGAAGCTGCGACCGTTATTTTTTTCATATTGTCACGCAGTTCCTAGAGAAACGGAATATTAAATGAGAAAACAGTGGGCGTGGCTTGTTTTTTCTACTGCGAGCTGATTGGATGTAGTAAAGTAGGCATTTCATTCAGAAAGATTGGGAAAGGGGGTTTACAACCTAACAGACTCCTCCTCCTCACCATTTCTGTTTGTTGTCAAAACTGACAGCTGGAGGGGCGTGGTTAAGTATGTTAGCCACGCCCAATTCCTAAAATATACTTAATCTGACAATTTAACTGAAAAAAAAAAACATGAAGTGCATTTTCAAATTTCAATTAAAGATTACAAGGGCAAACAAATTTTTTTGGTAAATTGTTCACCACAAAACTACTTTGAACTTGAGTTCTTGGGGACTTTAATGCAGAACATTCTGGAAGTTCCCCAATGACTTGAGCTTGAGAACAGACCTTAATTCCCCTGCACAGATCAGTATCCTAAAATCCTGAATTACTGCAGGAAATTAAGGGTCACGGCAAATTCAAGCATGATGGATTCTGTGTCTCATCAGTGTGACAAATGGAGCCCAAAATGGCTAAACGATGCAAAAGAGAAGTGCTTGGAAAAACAGAAACGTTTTGGTAGACGTAAACTATGTGTGGTCGAGGTTCATTTGTTACTTTTAATTTTCTCTGTCAACTTGTATGGTTTATTAGCTATTAAACTGCCTAGCTAAAATGTATTGAAGTATGTGAAGGAAAAAATGTGAATATGTAAAGACAGAATGATTAAAATGTGTATGATATTATTCATTCATTCATTTTCTTTTCGGCTTAGTCCCTTTATTAATCAGGGGAATGAACCGCCAACTTATCCAGCACGTTTTATGCAGTGGATGCCCTTCCAGCTGCAACCCAGTACTGGGAAACACCCATACACTCTCATACACTACGGACAATTTAGCTTGCCCAATTCACCTATAGCGCATGTGTTTGGACTGTGGGGAAAACCGGAGCACCCGGAGGAAACCCACGCCAACACGGGGAGAACATGCAAAGTCCACACAGAAATGCCAATTGACCCAGCAGAGGCTCGAACCAGCAACCTTCTTGCTGTGAGGCAATCGTGCAACCCACTGCACCACCGTGACGCCCATATTATATTATATTACTGTATATTATATTATATTATATTATATTATATTATATTATTGACACATTAGTTGGTGTATCTTCAGTATAACCCTTAATATACATAATATACTCAATAACCCATAATATTGCAGTATAACAGTAACATAACAGTATAACTAATTCAGTAAATTTCTTTTTATATTTTTTTTCAAATATGAAACCATCATCAATAAACATAACAGACTTTATGATTCATAACTTGTACATGTAATTTTAGCACAATAATATTAGTAGTTTAGTTTAGTGGGACATTTTGACAGTTTAATTTGGTATCACTAGCTTTTTGTAACACTAAATCACATAACATATCATATATTATACATTCAATATCATGATTTATATTAAAAGTATTATATATTGTATTTTATGTTATGTAAATGATTTTAGGGCCTCACGGTGGCGCAGTGGGTAGCACAATCGCCTCACAGCAAGAAGGTCGCTGGTTCGAGCCTCGGCTGGGTCAGTTGGCATTTCTGTGTGGAGTTTGCATGTTCTCCCCGTGTTGGCGTGGGTTTCCTCCGGGTGCTCCGGTTTCCACCACAAGTCCAAACACATGCGCTATAGGGGAATTGGATGAACTAAATTGGCCATAGTGTATGTGTGTGAATGAGAGTGTATGGATGTTTCCCAGTGATGGGTTGCAGCTGGAAGGGCATCCGCTGCGTAAAACATATGCTGGATAAGTTGGCGGTTCATTCCGCTGTGGCGACCCCAGATTAATAAAGGGACTAAGCCGAAAAGAAAATGAATGAATGAATGAATGAAGCTAGTTTTGGCGGCACGGTGGCTCAGTGGTTAGCACTGTGACCTCACAGCAAGAAGGTCGCTGGTTCAAGTCCCAGCTGGGTCAGTTGGCATTTCTGTGTGGAGTTTGCATTTTCTCCCCGTGTTGGCGTGGGTTTCCTCCGGGTGCTCCGGTTTTCCCCACAGTCCAAAGACATGCGCTATAGATGAATTGGATAAACTAAACTGGCCGTAGTGTATGAGTGTGTGTGTGTGTGTGTGTGAATGTGAAAGTGTATTGGTGTTTCCCAGTACTGGATTACGGCTGGAAGGGCATCCACTGAATAAAACATATGCTGGAATAGTTGGCGGTTCATTCTGCTGTGGCGACCCCTGATAAATAAGGGACTAAGCCGAAGTAAAATTAATGAATAAATAAAAAGCTAGTATTACCAAATAAAAAAGGCTGAAACCTTTAACAAATTCAACTAATTAGCTTCCAACACGCAACAATTTTATTTCAGCATTTATATTTACTATCTAATAAATGACCTCTCAAGTCTGTGTTCCTGAATAATGCATGTTAAAAACAGCTACATAAGCAAAATTCTGTCCAAAAGCCCTATCCTGTTTGTTTATCTGCGTTGAATAAAACTGTGTCCGCTCTGAGGAATGGATCTGCTCCAAAACCATGAAATCAAGACCTGCATGGGCTAGTAGAGAATAAGGCTTTATCAAGATTACATTTCATTAGAAGACTGAGAAGTAAATGCAACTCTCCAGTGATTCGATCTTCTCTCTCTTTCCTTGTTTCCCTTTCTCTCTCTCTTTCCTCTCGCATTAATCTTAATTCCTTTCTACTTTTGGTTTGTCACCTGGCAGTGCACGTTTGATAAATGTTAAATTATATTTATCATTTATTATACTCACTTCCATTTGAGCACATCAGTGATGGAGCCGAATTCATAATTGACATAAATTGATTCATAGATTCTTGGTAAAATGAACGCTAGGGGGCAGTATGACAACGACAACGTTTGTTCCTTTTCACACTAATGATATTTACAGTATGAAAGCCCGTTCCCGGCTCTGAATAAAAACATTTAAAAAGGTTATGACTTTTTACATAAGAATTGCGTGATACAAAATTGCAATTCTGACTTTTTTTTATTGAGATGTAAAGTTATGGAGCCAGATCAGTCTCAAAAATAATACATTTACAATTCACAATTCACGCTTACAAAATTTTATTTGTAAATTCAAAACGCATTTTTTGTAAATACACAAATCCAATTCGTAAACTCATAACACAATTCATAAATGCGCAAATCCAATTTGTAAAATTCAAAACAACTTCCACAATTTTTTGCAAATGTATTATTTTTGAGACTGATCTGGCTCCATAGAGAGTTATTAAGTTAAAAATATTGAGATATAGTGACATTTCTGAAACATAACATCAGAATCTTGAGGTATAAAGTCACAATTTAGAGTTATAAAGTATAATTCTGAGATTTAATGTCACAACTCCGAATGATGAGGCCAGAATTTTGAGATATAAAGTCAAAATTTTAAGATATAGTTGCAATTTCAAGTTATAAAGTCAGAATTTTGAGATGTAAAGTCACAATTTCAAGTTATAAAGTAAAAAATTTGAGATATAAAGTCGCAATTCAGCGTTATAAAGTCAGAATTTTGAGACAAAGTTATAATTTCAAGATATAAAGTCAGAATTTTGAGATATAAAATCTGGATTTTAAGATATGAAAAGTCAGAATTTTGAGATAAAGTCACAATTCTGAGAAATAAAGTCGCAATGCGTGATAGAAACTCAATCTTCGTCCAACATTTATTTCTGGATTTTGCATCACTATAGTCCCTAAATATATGTCAATTCAGGAAATGGGGTTTAAATCGAAACCATTTTCTCCCATTTTGTCAAAAAATATGTTACTCACTTAAATTTTTAAGTTGAACCAATTTAACCTTACAAGTCATTTTAACTTACATCAAGTTTAAATTTGTTTAACTTAAATAAGTTGCAGCCTGATTAAATTTCGAAATTAAAGTAATGTAAAAACATACCTTGTCATGACTTACAGTGTATGTATCTCCATATAGACAACTTTTAGGACAACTTTTTTTTTGCTTTGTAGCTCACTTTGTATGTTGTGATGCAGAGTGTTCGGGTTCGAGTGATTCGAGAGATAAAAGCAATGTGAAATCAAGGTAAATCTACATGGTCTTAGTGCATTTTCTGTTACGTTTGCTTTTGAAAACACTATTGAACGTGTATCTGAAATGTACAGCAAAACGTATCCGAAGTAACGTATTTCATTCATTCATTCATTTTCTTTTCGGCTTAGTCCCTTTAATAATCTGGGGTCGCCACAGCGGAATGAACCGCAAACTTATCCAGCATATGTTTTACACAGTGGATGCCCTTCCAGTTGCAACCCATCACTGGGAAACACCCATACACACTACGGACAATTTAGCTTACCCAATTCACCTATACAGCATGTCTTTGGACTTGTGGGGGAAACCGGAGCACCCGGAGGAAACCCACGCCAACACGGGGAGAACATGCAAACTCCACACAGAAATGCCAACTGACCCAGCCGAGGCTCGAACCAGCGACCTTCTTGCTGTGAGGTGACAGTGCTAACCACTGAGCAACCATGCCGCTCACACCCAGAGCAATGCATTTTAATTTTCGAGGTCACTGACTTGTCCTATTTGACATTTTTCCAACAGAAATAAAGGAAAAAATTTTTTTACCTCTTTTACCATGGTGCTGATTTTCTTAATTATCTTACAAGCCCTATTAACTTTCCAGTGTTCGCTGCACTTTATAACTTTCCATTCTAAAATGACTCTCTGACCGCATGAAGGCAAACTCCCCCCCCCAAAAAGTCCATGATAAACAAATGCAGGAGAGGACAAAATGCAACATAGGCTCATTCTGAAATCGTAGCCCTATATATATTTCTGGAGAGCATGAATTATGTAGCCAGAAGTACGTATGGCTGCATTTCGTCTTTAAAACGAATGCTACGGCGCGGTATGACGCCGTTCCTTTTCTCGCTTACAAGCTGAATGCTTACCTCCATGCAGACGGCTTTCCCACTGTTACCAGTTTGTCCAGTGGCTCGCCACGTATGTCGGCGGACTTGAGACGCAGAGAGGTGTTGACTGTGGCGACAGGGTTCGAGTCTGGCAAAGAACGATTCCAGAAAGCAGGTAAGACAAAGACAAAAGCCAAAATATAAAATAAACAAGTAAATAACAGGGTGAGACTGTGGTAAAATCTGAAAACGTGGAAAAAATCAGGCAAGGGCTTTTCTTTTTCTGGATTGCTTTTGAAAACACTATTGGTTGGGTTTAGGGAAGGAGAAGGTTGGGTCAGTCAATCGATCAGTCAGTCAGTCAGTCGACAGCGGCCTCTGGTGGATTTACGCGAGAAGAGCAGGCAAGAATGGCACTCGCGAGAGAAATTTGAGATCTGAAAAAGCGTACACAGCTGGTGGATTCGCGAAAACAACAACTGCAAAAAAAGTTTGCTCCTGGGACATATTTGGCACTCTCCAGAAATGTATATAGGGGTACGTAATTAGAATGAGCCTGGGTTGACAAAATACTATGGTGAATCTCAGTGGTCAATGGGTTTCTACATACTATACTGAAGCTAAGTAGCAGGATTTGTTGCTGTTCTTAAAATGTAGCCCTTATAATGACATCAATTTAGTTAAACAATCAAAAAGAATTTCTCATCACGGCACAAAATCTAAAGATATTTCCTTTCTTGCCATCTCCTGCAGATTTGTGCGCACACGTTTAATATAAAAAGCGCTGAGGCCATGCTTCCACTCTCATAACAGCAGACATAAGAGGACAGATAAGGGTGAATGAGTCCAGAGCAAATGGCTTTGCTGTTCTGTTATCAGCCGTTTTGTGCTTAATATTGTCTTTAATTGTGTATGTGTGTGTGTTTGTGTGCATAGCGGATCAATATAGCTCATTTTGTTGCCTAGAAATAGGACTGTGAACCTTTTAAGATGGCACACCAAAATGTTCAAAAACAGAAAGCACAATTCTGACGTCCTCGGGACCAAAATCATTTAGAAACACATTTAGGTGGCTTGGCTAATTTATTTGATCCCAACTAGTTGAACTGGAAAATCAATTAAATGATTTATTAAATATGAACCTCTTTAAACAATTGTAATTTAGGCTTAAATATGTTTTCATAGTATTTTGTAATGGGGCAGCACGGTAGCTCAGTGGTTAGCACTGTCGCCCCACAGCAAGAAGGTCGCTGGTTTGAGTCCCGGCTGGGCCAGTTGGCACTTGGTTTCTTTTCGCACTACCAGCTGGCCGCTTACATCCGTGTGGATGACTTTTCCGCTATGGGTGGGGGTATTGGTTGGTCAGTCAGTCGACAGCGGCCTCTACGCTGGATTTACGCGAGAACAGCAGGCACGAATGGCACTCGCGAAGAAATTTGAGATCTGAAAAACCGTACACAGCGGCCTCTGGTGGATTTGCGAAAACAAAAACTGCAAAAAAAACGTAGCTCCTGGGACGTATTTGGCGCTCTCCAGAAATGTATATAGTGGTACTTTTTCAGAATGAGCCTGGGTTGTTTAAATTTGTTAAGTTAACTTAACCGATTTGTGTTGGGACAATATGAATGAATTGTGTAGGGGGACAGAATTTACAGTCTGTACAGTAGAAACATCATTACATCTCAGGGAAGTCCACATAAAGATAGCTGTATGTGTGTGCTAAATAATAGACATGTATTATTTTTACCTAAATAATAGAAAGGTCCTTTTGTAAAGAGGTCTGCTTTAAATCGAATTCGTTGTGGAGGTTTCACAGACGCATTATATGAATTATAGCACTGCAGCATACAGTGAGCACATGCTGAACATGAGCGATGCTGAGAACAGAGAACAAATTACATTGGGGACACTTTGTTTTCTGAGCCCTGGCCAAATGCATTCACACATTCACTTCTCATAGTCACAGTCTCCAATCTCTTATACACACACACGCACACACACACACACACACACCCACACACACACACACTCAGAAACTTGCATTTACTTACAGAAACGCACATCTTTGGAACTTTAGAAACTGCTTGTGTTGCAATTTAAGGAAATGTTTATTAAAGCCACTGTAAAAAGTACTTATGTGATGTTGTTGAACACAATTTCAGACACTGGATGTTATTTGCTATGAAATTAAGTGCATTGTAGTTTCAATTTCTGGTCACACTTTATTTTAACGTGCAATTCACACCATTAACAAACCATTAACTTAGACTTTTAGCTCAATAAACTACTAATTAGCTGCTTATTAATAGTTAGGTTGTAAGGTAGTAGTTGTGTTTAGGTATTGGGATTAAGGATATAAAATAAGATTGTACTTTATAAGTGCTAATAAACAGTTAATATCTTAATAATAGGCAGGTAATAAGCCAGTAGTAAATGGTATGAATTGTTACTTAAACTAAAGTGTTACCCAATTTCTAAATACAATTATAATTATATAGTTATAATATTTCTTATAAGTACTTGCTTTTTCTACATTCTTAAAGGGGCAGTTCACCCAAAGAATGAAAATTTTGCCATTTTTGTCTCATAATTTTGTCTCTTGTTCAAAAAGCTTCTTTCTTTTTGTTGAGCACAATAAAAAGATATGCTGAAAAATATTAAGAAGAAAGAAAGCCATTGACATCCATACTATTTTCCTATCGTTCCTACTATGGATGTCAATGGCTAGTTTTTTCCAGCATTCGTCAGAATATCTTGTTTTGTGTTCAACAGAAGAAATAAATTCATAAAAGTTTACAACCACTTGAGTGTGAGTTAATGATGAAGAGATTTTCATTTTGGGGTGAACTATCCCTTTAAGTGTGACTTGCATGTTTATACTGTATTTACAAAATTATATTGTCCTTCGGCTAAGTCTCTATTTCAGAGGTTGCCACAGCGGAATGCGGAACTATTCCAGCTTATGGAGAACATGCAAACTCCACACAGAAACGCCAACTGGCCCAGCCGGGACTCGAACCAGCGACCTTCTTGCTGTGAGGCGACAGTGCTTGCTCACCACTGAGCCACCGTGCCGCCCAATTATATTGTCTTTTAAATATATTTAAAGTATACTGCTCACTGTACAAATAAGCTATTACTATAATCTATAAACTATTACGGTTCAGAACAATGTTTTGTGTCTAATTTTTACATTTTGTGGCAAAAAACTGTTTAATAAGCGGGATTAAGTACGTCCAGAATGGTTGGTTTCACAAAATAAAGCCCTTGAGTCTTATATACTGAAGGACTCCACTTTGTGTTAAGCTGCCGATAAACCTGTCAGGATTTATTCTGCGATAAAAACCTTCTGGATGTACTGTATCCCTAACATAACATACCGGTTTTGCTCTGGTTCATGTCTTAAAATGCTTTAATGAAGGCACTTAATAGTCCCAGTTGGGAAATTTTTTTTAGAAAATGACATAGTGTTTTTATTTGTTTGATAGGGAAAGCTGTCTGCAGAACATGCACTCAAATGTACAATTTTATTATAATTCATTCATTTTCCTTCAGCTTAGTCCCTTATTTATCAGGCGTCGCCACAGCGGAATGAACCGCCAACTTTTCCAACATATGTTTTACGCAGCAGATGCCCTTCTAGCCGCAACCCAGTACTGGGAAACACCCATACACACTTATTCACACACACACACACATACACTACAGCCAATTTAGTTCATCCAATTCACCTATAGCGCATGTGTTTGGACTGTGGTGGAAACCGGAGCACCCGGAGGAAACCCACGCCAACATGGGGAGAACATGCAAACTCCACACAGAAACGCCAACTGACCCAGCTGAGGCTCGAACCAGCGACCTTCTTGCTGTGAGGCGACAGCGCTACCCACTGCGCCACCGCGCCGCCCTATTATTATTATTATTATTCACCTCTACCCCTGTCTAAAAATAATGCTCAATTCACCAAAATCCTTCCAGCATCATTTCCCCTCATGAAAGATTGTGACTCAAACATTGAATAACTCTTCTCAAGCAGCAGGTTCACTTTTGCTGTGAGCCAAATTACCAATGACTGGTATTTACTCCTGCCCTTCTGCCTACCTCGTCTATCCGGATAAAGCTTCTGAAATGCCCTGGCCTTTGTGGAAAGGACCACGAAACGCTTCACCTGCCTTCATGTCGAAACTTTTAGCAGGAGTGGGACAGATCCAGAGAGACGCAGAAGACCTGGAATGACATGACCCGACCCAAAAAACAAAGACAAAACCACCAACGCTGGATTGTGTTACATAAACATGACCGCTGGATATTATTCAGATCGTCCCACATACTTAGATGTGGTCATATTTATTGCATTATAGCTACAAAGAAAAAGATAAATATGCCAGTTTCTGTAAGTGCAGTTAATATGCCGTTTATTTGATCACGTACAGTTGAAGTCAGAATTATTAGCCCCCCTGTATATTTTTTCCCCAATTTCTGTGCAACAGAGAGATTTTTTTCAGCACATTTCTAAACATAATAGTTTTAATAACTCATTTCTAATAACTGATTTCTTTCATCCTTGCCATGATGACAGCACATAATATTTGACTAGATATTCTTCAAGACACTAGTATTCAGCTTAAAGTGACATTTAAAGGCTTAACTCGGTTAATTAGGGTAAAGTTAGGGTAATTAGGCAAGTCATTGTCTAACAGTGGTTTGTTCTGTAGACCTTCGAAAACAAATATTGCTTAAGGGGGCTAATAATATTGACCTTAAAATGGTTTAAAAAATTTAAAACTGCTTTTATTCTAGCTGAAATAAAATAAATAAGACTTTCTCCAGAAGAAAAAATATTATAGGAAATACTGTGAAAAATTCCTGAATCTGTTAAACATCATTTGGGAAATATTTGAAAAAGAAAAACTAATAATTTTGACTTCAACTGTATATATTTTTTCTAGAATTATCTTATATATTTACAGATGTTGGTGTTCACAGTTGGTGTTTTACACCAATTAGGTATATTAATCTTGACCTTTCATCTGAAAATAAGCATTTGTGAGATTTCTTTCCGTCTGTAGCTTTAATACATATAAAAGATCTGACATCTTGTCATATCTGGGAATTTATATATTTTCTGAGTCATGTGGGATTATGAGCAGGGTGAGGTTAACCCTCCTGTTCACATGTGGGTCAAAAATGACCTGAGCACAAATTTAAAAGCAGATAAAAAAAACCTAAACAATGTTTTAGTTTTTTATTATCTTGAAGTTTGGTGGGGCGACACAGTGGCTCAGTGGTTAGCACTGTCACCTCACAGCAAGATGGTCACTGGTTCGAGTCAGTTGGCATTTCTGTGTGGAGTTTGCATGTTCTCCCCGTGTTGGCGTGGGTTTCCTCCGGGTACTCCGGTTTCCCCCACAGTCCAAACACATGCGCTGTAGGTGAATTGGATTAACTAAACTGGCCGTAGTGTATGAGTGTGTGTGTGTGTGAATGAGTGTGTGTGGAGGTTTCCCAGTACTGGGTTGCAGCTGGAAGGCCAGCCGCTGTGTAAAACATATGCCAAAATAGTTGCCGGTTCATTCCGCTGTGGCGACCCCTGATGAATAAAGGGACTAAGCTGAAGGAGAATGAATGAATGAAGTTTGGTGACTTTTTCTAAAACTGACCCCAATGTTAGAATTTGTTTTTATATTTTGCTGTTTTCATATTTTAAGTGCAGTTAAAATGTTTCATTTTTGGGTGAACTATCCCTTTAAATGCACATGAAACTGTTAAGAAAAACAAGATTATCCCGTGAAAAACGTTTACAGTGTAGCTGTGAATATATTGGGGCCTTTAGGTTATGCCCGACTGTAAAAGAAAATCTGTAAATTAGCATTTCTTCAAAATTTGTGATTCATATTTTTTGTTTTCTTTGTTTATTCATGCTTTGAATTGAACTTGATCTTTCCGCCAACAACTTTTGATGTTGAGAAGTTTGAAAAAGTGACTTTAGTAGCACTGTCGCCTCACAGCAAGAAGGTCGCTGGTTCGAGCCTCTGCTGGGTCAGTTGGCATTTCTGTGTGGAGTTTGCATGTTCTCCCGTGTGTTCGTGTGTGCAGTCAAGGTGAATTGGGTAAGCTAAATTGTCCGTAGTGTATGTGTGTGAATGAGAGTGTATGGGTGTTCCCCATTGATGGGTTGCAGCTGGAAGGGCATCTGCTGCGTAAAATATATGCTGGATAAGTTGCTGGTTCACTCCGCTGTGGCGACCCCTGTTTAATAAAGGGACTAAACCGAAAATAAGATGAATAAATGAATGAATAAATAATCTAAGCCTGTGATGTGACTATTGCAGATACACACATTGCGATATCGATGCTCAAGCAATATATCATTCAGCCGCCCTACTTTAAATGCTCTTCTCTTGGGCTTTGATAACCGCACATTTTCTCTCCATTTCAAAGGACGACAACAATCTGTATGGAAGTACTAGGTCTGCAAGTAGAGACAGATGGAAATGGCTTTTGCTGCTGTAATATACACAGCCAGTGACTTTGACAAAAAGAATTTATCACGGGGGTTTTGTGCTGTCCCTTCATGGCGGATCCAGAAGGTCAGAGGGGAGGAGAAAAAGCCACATAATGTCTTCGATTTATTATTGCGAAAGAGTCGAGAGTTATGCCTCTCTATGAAAGTGCCCGAGGAGACAAGCGCTGGTTGTAGCCTTATAGGATTTGTTCTCTGCGCCTGAGAATTGATCACGCAGCAGCGCTCGGTGACAAAATTGCTCTTGTCAGGGTCAGCCAGCTGTCAAGACACCATCCAGACCTGATTAATAGAGTCCAGGCGCAAGTCGGCCCGCGGGGTGCTCTCCGGGAATCGGGACATGTGGACTGCCACAGCTAAATTTGATAGCGCCTGAACTACAGGTAAATTGGATCTGCCAACTTTTCTGAGCAGTTGCAACCAGTTTGCTGATTACAGTGGGGTTTGGGGGGCAGTGACCTTCCTAATTAAAGTACAAATGAAATCAAAACTAACCATGTGATTTTTTTTTTAGCTAGTTTTGTGGTGAACAATTCATCTGTGCATGTCATTGAGAAAAAAAAAATATTGTTTGCCCTTGTAATATTTAATTGAAATCTGAAAAGGCACTTTTTTTCAGTTAAATTCTCAGATTAGGTCAGTCTGAGATATTGGGCGGGGCTAACATACTTAACCACACCCGTCCCACTGTTGCTATGACAACAAACAGAAACAGTGAGGAGGAGGAGTCAGTTAGGTTGTAATAACCTTTTCCAGATCTTTCTGAATGAAATGCCTACTTTACTACATCCAATCAGCTTGCAGTAGAAAAAACAAGCCACGCAAACTGTTTTCTCATTTAATATTCCATTACTCTAGGAACTGCATCACAATATGAAAAAAAAAAAAACGGTCACAGCTCAATATCCCCTCCAAACATTGAAAACTTGATAACAACTCTGATTAATAAATTAGATGTAATTGAATAAATATAGAAATTTGGTTCGTTTGGAATATTACACAAACTAACATTACCGAAAAATTCAACACAGGCTCATTGTGAAAACGTACCCCAGTATACATTTCTGGAGAGCGCGAATTATGTGGCCAGAGGTACATATGGCTGCATTTTGTCTTTAAGGCGAATGCTACGGGGCGGTATGACGCCGCTGACGGCTTCTGTTTCTTTTCGCACTACCATCTGACTCACCATGTGCGTCGGCGGACTTGAGATGCAGAGAGGAGTTGACCGCGACGATGGGATTCGAGTCCGGTGTCGAACGGTTCCAGAAAGCAGAAAAACAAAAGGCAAAAAATTTAATAAAATAAAATCAGGCTGAGAACGTGGTAAGATCTGATAACGTGGTAAAAATCAGGCGGCTACGAGGCTTTCATTTTTTTTCTGGATTGGTCAATCTGTGCTTTTAAAAACACTGTCTGTTGGGTTTAGAGAAGGCGGTGGGCGGGTCAATCGGTGCTTTTGAAAACACTGTCTGTTGGGTTTA
>CAIGQV010019087.1:5464033-5474340 GCA_903798115.1 Danio jaintianensis
CCAATTAGTAAATTCAAAACACAGTTCGTAAACACACAAATCCAATTCGTAAATTAAAAACACAATTCATAAACACACAAATCCAATTCGTAAATTCAAAACACAGTTCGTAAATACACAAATCCAATTCGTAAATTCAAAACGCAATTCATAAATGTGCAAATCCAATTTGTAAATTCAAAACGCAATTCATAAACACACAAATCCAATTTGTAAATTCAAAACGCAATTCATAAATGTGCAAATCCAATTCGTAAATTCAAAACGCAATTCATAAACACACAAATCCAATTCGTAAATTCAAAACACAAATTATAAATGTGCAAATCCAATTAATTTGGTGAAATATTCATAATTTTTACTTTGATTTGAATTTTTGAATATTTGAATTGAATTAGTGTATTTTTGAATTGTGTTTTGAATTTACGAATTGGATTTTGTAAATGTGAATTGTGCTGTGCATGTATGAGTTTTATTTTTGCAAATTGGGGAGACTATTCTGGCTCCATATATGTCTTCCTGTTTTCATGGTAGTGTTATATTGAGGTAAAGTTGCTTTAATATTCGCACTTTCTCCTTAATAATATTAATTTCAAAAAGTATTATTTGCAAATTCTTTATAGTAAAATCATATTAGCACTAGCAGCTAATGACTATCAAAGTATAACATTGTTTACCATCAAATAAGTAGTGCTAATGTTGTTTGGAAGTCATAATTACATGGGATTTTAGCCCGAATATTCAAAGTACCATAGTAAACAATGTAGGGAGTTGTCACTAAATGAATGTGCAAATATAAACCAACTTTACCTCAATTAGCATGCTTGTCATATTTAGTTTCTTTGATTATTTTGATTATATTTTGACATTATTTAGCATTGGTGTGGAATTGCACACAAAAATGTGAGCAGGTTCACTTTCTGTTTGCATTGTTGTGTCAAGATGGCTGATGATTTGCTCTCCTGCACGGCTGGAGGGGCAGTTCGCTCTGGTCAGCCCTGTGCCAAGCAGAAATACCGCAGCAATGCCCACTCACAAGGCCTGTTAGATGGGCTGCTGATGCTGCGACAAGGGGGGATTCTGTTTGATGTGGTGCTTTTGGTGGAAGGAAAACCCATCCAGGCTCACCGAATTCTCCTGGCGGCATCGTGTGACTATTTCAGGTATGCATGACAGTCTTTAAATGTTAGGAATGCTGAGACTTTTGAATTAAAAAAAAAAAAGTATTATGTTTACCTGGCTTCATAAAATAAAAAAAAATCATTACTTGATATACATATATATATATATATATATATATATATATATATGTATATGAACAATATCACACTAGGAGCAGTGCGATATGGCTGTCGGCACTGGTGGGAGGTGTGCGTTGGCTCGAGGCTGCAGGCCGAGTGCCTTAGTGTCCCACCAGTGACGATATACAGCCATATCGCACTGCTACTCGTGTGATATTGCGTTTATACAACAGTTCGACGTCATAATCGTGTATATAGAAAAGAAAATCAAACACGGAGAGTCTCAAAAATTCTTTTGTATGAGGAACTACTTTCTTCCGCCGTTCATTCGCATCTACAGCAGAAACCTTTACTAATTCACCAACGTCACTTCAGAGCTAGTATTTGAATGATTCTCTAGCGTAATGACAAAACAGGTGATTTTGCTCACATTTTAAGATTATAAGGCTAAACGGCATGAAATGCCATCAGTCTACAGAGATTTCCCAGTATTTCTCTGTTGCAATCGGGAGATCACTGTAATTAACCCCGAAAAAGCCAAAGCAAAGCAAACACTACCAGATTCTGTAGTCACTACCAGATTACTATGGTATAAATACAGCACTACAGCATATAAAGGAGAGAGAGATCGACTTACCTGTTTTATAATGATTTTATCACCTGTAGTTTGAAATTTACTCTGAATTTTTCTCCCCTAAGGCCTTTTTATGCCTTATTATTATCTCTTGCCATCTTGTGGCGGAACGTCAACCGTCTTTGCTCTGCTCAGTATGACAGGCTGATGGCCGCCGACGCACTGAAATTATGAATATTTAAAATAGGCACTATCCTTATAAATAAACTGCATAGTTGCAATCTAAACAACTACATTCTCGCCTAAAAAAGGCTCAAAAGTACATTATGTTGTCCAACAGCCGCAATATTTGTCAAACTCTAATGAGTTGTTTAGTCCCTCTTTAGTCCTGCACAAGGGTTAAGAGGCTGTACGAGTGCTGATATTGCTTTAATATCTCATGGCAATCAGCCAATCAGATTCGAGAACCAGACAGAACTGTTGTGTGTGTGTATGTATATGTATATATATATATATATATATGTGTGTGTGTATGTATGTATGTATATATATATATCCATTTCTCAGTGAATATAGCCAATAATTTGTGATGCATTTAAACAAAATTGTTTTATTATCCATTAGAATAAGAGTTTGGTCACCTAAAATCTTTAGGAATAGAAAAATAGTAGATTTAAATTTAAACTAGTTATTGCGAAATACAATTACAGACTACAGAATTACTAAATTATGTATATTTTTATGTTTCTCCTGATCTTTTCTGTTTATTAAAATTGTATTTAATATTTTCCCCCAACATCTTAATTTGGATGTACACATTTTTGGACTATGATTTTTTGTTAGATTAGTTCCAGTTTTGGCTTTGGTGCTGACTAATGTAATGTATATGCACAAATATACAAATATATTATTGTAAAGCAGCCTATAGAAAAAAAATGTTTGAAAAAGAGATCTGTAAGGGGTGAGATTTTTAAACACAGTATTTATTATGTAATAAAACATTTTTACAATTTCAGACTTTATTTTTTTCTAGTTTAATATATTTTTAAATATACTGTAATTTTGTCATGGCAAAGCTGAATTATTAGCATGTGGTCCTTTTTCAGAATTCATTATTTCATGATTTGCATAAAACAACATTGAGAACAGCTGTGCTGCGTCATACTTTGTTCTTGATGACTCTGAATATGACGAATATGTATTATTTAATAAAAAGAACACCATCAAAATAAAATGAATTGTAACATTATAAATGTCTTTATTGTCTCTTATGTTTAGTGCTAATGCTAATCACTATACATTCAATTGATTTTGGAATAAATTAGTAATTAATTCTAGTGCTGGGCAAAGATTAATTGCGATTAAACGCATTTAAAGTAAAAGTTTGTTTTGACGTAACATATATGTTTATTATATATTATATTTATTATGTATATGTTATACACACATGCATAGAAACAAATCTATACAAAACAATTTTGATACACAGATATTTAAATGTATATATAATTTGTGTCTTATACATATATATATCTTATATCTACATATAAATAACAATTTTCTCAAATATATGCATGCATGTGTGTGTTTATATATACATAATAAATATGCATAGTACACACAGACTTAAACTATGTCAAAGCAATCTTTTATTTTGGATGCGGTTAATTTTTGCTCAGCACTAATTCATTTATAGGTAATATTAATGATCTAAGTATTACTTATTATTATTATTATTATCAAGATAAATCAGCAAAAAAACTGCAAAACTACCAAGTTAGTGAAATGAATCTTTTTTTACTTGTATTTTACTTTACTATGATTGTCTCGTCTGTGTGTTCAGGGGCATGTTTGCAGGTGGTTTGCGGGAGATGCAGGAGACTGAGATCCCTGTTCATGGAGTCTCATACACGGCCATGATGAAGCTCCTGGACTTCATCTACACCTCGGAGCTGGAGCTGGACCTGGACACGGTGCAGGAGGTGCTGTGTGCTGCCACGCTGCTGCAGGTCCAGGACGTGATCGGCTTCTGCTGCGACTTCCTGTTCTCCTGGCTGGACGATGACAACATCCTGGAGGTGGAGAAGCTGGCCGACATCTACGGGCTCCACCAGCTTGGGGAAAAGATTCGCTCGTATCTGCTGAAGAACATCCAGACGTTCTCACGCACGCCGGTGTATCGGAAACTGCCTGCAGAAAAGGTGTTGAGTGTGCTTTCTAGTAATGAGCTGGAAGTGGACTCGGAGAACGAGGTGTATGAAGCCGCTCTGCACTACCATTACACTCCTGAACAGGTGGAGAAGGACCAGGTTTGCTTACAGGTGAGAAACACACTGCACTGGATGTGTTTAGAGATACACGACCTAACGTTATTAACTGATTTGAAATACCTGGTTTGGAATCATTTTTAAAAATGCTGAAAATGATAAATATGTATATTTTATATATAAAAATTCATTTTTTATAGGAAGCTTTACAATAATATATTTGTGCATATACATTGGATTAGTTAGTAGCAAAGCCAAAAACTGGAACTAATCTCCAAGTCCAAAAATTAGTACTACAAAATTATATGTTGGGAGCGAAAATATTAAATAAAAATTTAATGAACAGGAAAAAATTTAGTGAAACAAAAAAATGTGCAATTTAATTGAAATGTTGTTGTTTGTAGTTTTTTTTCCTATTCCTAAAGATGTTCGGTGACCAAACTCTTGTTTTAATGGATATAACTGTTAAATAAAACTGCTTTGTTAAAATGCACCAAACATATTGGCTAAATTCACTGAGAAATGGATAGAAATCTAAAATTTTAAAAGGAGATGTGCTCATTAAGCTAAGCATATATATAATATATTAATTATTTAATTCACTGAGAAATAGATAAAAATTTTATAGAAATGTTTAAAAGGGGACGTACTCATTTATGGTAAGCATATATATATAAAAAAATTTAAATAACTTTCTAATTCAAAAGTTTAAAACATGCTCATAATAAAAGATAGTCACTGTATGCTTTAATTTCAAAATAAATTAACAATTATGATCTAAGTATTATTATTATTATCATTTGAAAAGGACTGCAAAACCAAGTTAATGAATAATTTGACTGAAAGATTTCTGAATACATATATTACCATAGGGTTGTAACATAATGCAAAATAAATTAGCTTTTCTTACTAAGAGCTTTTGTCTTGTTTCTAGTGCAAAATATCTAAATATTCTTCAATAAAGAAGCCTTTTAGACAAGTACAATATATTGTTTTATATAAAAAAATAATAAGTCAAAATTAAGTGAGTTTTTGCTTAAAACATGCTAAATAATCTGCCAATGGAGTAAGAAAAATAATGATTTATTTCCAAATGAAAACAGTATTTTTTATCTTAAATTATTGACATATTATTTTGCCATATTAAGGAAAAGCCCACAAAATTTTTTAATGCTTTCTGATTTGAGAACTTTTAGATGTTTGAACGAATGGTGTTGTTCTCCAGGACCCGCTGCGGATGTTGGAGGCGGTGCGCTTCTGTCTGATGGAGAAGCACGTGTTGCAGCGTTTGCACAGTCGGTTAAAGCAGTGTCCGCTGCGGGACTCGGTGGCGGCCGCTCTGCGTTACCACAGTCAGGAGCTTTGGCAGCCGGTGATGCAAACCCCGCTCACTCAGCCCCGCTGCAGCTCCCAGTGCATTGTGGGATTTGGTGGCATGTATGCGTCGAGTGCGCTGGTGGACAATGAAGAGCGCTTTCAGGTCTTCCACCCGTCCTGGAGCGAGTGGCGGAGCCTGGCAGCAGAGCGCGCTCCTCGCATGTCCAACATGGGCATCGCTGTGCTCAATGACTTTGTGTATTTGATCGGCGGAGACAAAAACACCAGCGGCTTCCGGGCTGAAGCTCGATGCTGGAGGTGAGTCAAGATCAATGTTCATTCACATAGGGTTGAAGTCAGAATTATTAGCCCCCCTGTATATATTTTCCCCAATTTCTGAATTTTTTTCAACACATTTTTAAACATAATAGTTTTAATAACTCATTTCTAATTACTGATTTCTTTTATCTTTGCCATGATGACAGCACATAATATTTGACTAGATATTCTTCAAGACACTAGTATTCAGCTTAAAGTGACATTTAAAGGCTTAACTAGGTTAATTAGGGTAAAGTTAGGGTAATTAGGCAAGTCATTGTATAACAGTGGTTTGTTCTGGAGACAATCCAATACAAATATTGCTTAAGGGGGCGAATAATATTGACCTTAAAATGGTTTTAAAAAAAAAATAAAAACTGCTTTTATTCTAGCCGAAATAAACCAAATAAGACTTTCTCCAGAAGAAAAAATATTATAGGAAATACTGTGAAAAATTCCTGAATCTGTTCAACATCATTTGGGAAATATTAATTAAATATTATAATAAAATAATAATTTTGACTTCGACTGTATTCACAGTAGCTGTGTTTCCATCCAAAGATGTGAATTATGTGCAAAACTGGAATATCATATAAAACATTTGCAAATAAAGGCTGATTTATACTTCTGCGTCAAGCGCACGCGTATGCTCCGGCACAGCCTGCACATGGTCGCATAGCCCTTTTCGTGGCCGTCGTCAACGATGACCTCTCAAATAATGTATCTACACGTCGCAACGACGCGTAGCGCAAGCTCTGTGATTGGTCGGCTTGGTAGCTCTGACGAGTGTGGGCGGGGGTGAGAGCCGCGCAAGCCCGATGGAGGAAGTGTTTACAAGTGTCGAGTCCTGTACAGGAGCTCTAGATGGAAACTGTTTACCTCATGAATAAAGTTGTTGCACGTCCGCCGGTTCCCACTCTCAAAATGAGCGAGTTTGAGCCACATCATTTTTTACAGTGTACTAAGTTTTTGATCCATCAGTAATTGATATTATTGAACATTATTTGTTTTGTCATGATCTTCCTCTCATGAAGGTACGATCCCCGCCAAAACAGCTGGTGTACAGTGGAGTCTCTACGGCAGCAGCACGCGGATCATTGTGTCTGTGTGGTCGATAAATACATCTACGCCATTGGAGGACGAGACTACACCAATGAGCTGGACTGTGTGGAGCGGTACAACCCACAGACCAACACATGGGAGTTTATGGCGCCACTCAAAAGAGAGGTCAGGCTTTTTGAAGCAAAATGCACTGCTGTTGGTTATGATGGTAGAAATGCCAACTTTATAGATAATAATTACAGCATCACTTGAGTCATGGCTGGCAGTCAGCTGATTGTGACATCTTTGCATCTCCTTTACAATGAATTTAATTCCTCATTCCTGTAATGTAAACTATTGTGTGCTTAAACATTCAGGTAGACTTCAGGGATGCGTTTCTCGAAAGCTTCTTAATGCTACATCATTCTTAAGTTGTACCTTAAGCTGTACCTTATCGTTAATATGTGTTCCCTGAAGCTATCTTAGTTAAGTATACCCTCTTTAAGGGTTGCACGATACTGGAATTCGGTACCAATCGATACTGAAATTTTAAAAACGTCCATTTCCCGCTGACATTTGAGCGATACTGAGCACGTTCTTAAACAGCGCTGATTTGCCGTTGTGTTCACGTGCTCAACAGAGATGACTGTGATTGGCCGTGAAGGTCATCTTTTCACTGAACTCACCGCTGTTTACTGAGTGTAACCACAGATACAGGGACATTGGAGCGTTTTAAAGCCGCGATTCATCAGCGGATCGCTCGTATGTCAGCTTATAGACAAACCAGCTGATCGGCGTGACTTTGACTTTCTTTACTCAATCACTTTTAAAATATTAGAGAAAAGAATACTAATTTACCAGTATGGCTCATAATTTTGCTATTTAACTGTATGTTGTCTCTGCATGGCTGTGTCTGCAGGTCTATGCTCATGCTGGCGCAGTGATTGATGGGAAGATCTACATATCGTGTGGCCGGCGGGGAATGGCGTATCTGAAGGAGACGTACTGTTATGATCCCAGCGGTAATCACTGGAGTGTGTGTGCCGAGGGTCCGGTGGAGCGAGCCTGGCACGGCATGGCAGCCCTCAACGCACGGGCTTATGTCATGGGAGGAAGCAATGATAGCTGCGGATACAGAAGAGACGTACTGAAGGTACTAGACATATGCCCATATTCAGTAATTCAATATATTGTGATAATTAACATACGCAATATTGATATCGACCTGTCACAATAATCAATATATCGACTTGTCGTGCAATACTTGGAGATGACCTCAAGCATTTTAACTGTTGCAATATATATTTACAAATTCACAAATAGCGTTAAAGCCATTTTACAATGACATTTACATTATACCTCACCAGTGTAAAAGTTTATAATTGGACATTTACCTAATAGAACTGTAAATAGTATATATAATAGGGCATTTACCTTTTTAACATCAAAATATAGAATCTAAAAAACATTAAGTATGATAAGTATTTCAAAGTGTTTATGGCTATTTGCATTATTTTGCTGTTACATAATCATTATATAATAATCAGTAGGGTTGGGTCGATAGACAATGCCATTGTCCATCGCCGATGGCGGATAGACATCACGATGCTGAGCCGGCATCGTGATCCTCCGCCCCGCCAACATCACAGCAACCCGCTCGCGAAAAATACACACTCAGGCCCCGTTTACACTAATATGTCTTAGTTTTAAAATGGCATTTTAGAATGAAAACGATCCACGTCCACACTGGCGTTTTATGTAGCATTTCTGTAAAACCCTCCTTCCACACTATACCGCTGAAAACGCACATCACGTGACCACACACAAACACACACAGTCATGCGCTGCAGCGTACACGCGCGTCTGAGCTCCAGCAGTCAGCGGGCCCGCTGAGCACAAAACCCCAGAGAGCAGTGCACATCGGACAGTTTATCAAGGATGTACTGCTGGATTTCATCTCACTATGGTTGTTAAATGTGATATTTATTTAATTTTGTCTCCATCTAACGACTCTTCTGTCTTTTGAATCTATCAGGTAACGTGTCACAGCGTCAGTACACTGCTTCAATCTTTCGCTTTCACGCTTGTACTTTGTAATTTTAGCGAAAACCTCAGATACTGTTGGTTGGTTCCTGTTGGTTGTGCACCTTTTTTACCAACCAGGTTTGTCGACGCCATTATAACGACACAGATCACTCTGCCTATTCATGCCAGAGTCCCACGGAAAAAGTGATTGACAGGTGGTAATTTGTGTGTAACTTATCTTTATTTATTTATGATTTGATTATGGGTAAAACAAAGACCATGCGGGTCAGGTAGTTGAAACGGTAGGCTACAAATAATTAATTCGTTGTGAATAAATTAATTATTCATAAGCCGCCTATGACGATGATGCCATCGTCCATCGCAATGTTTCACATTAGACATCGTACGATGCCAAATTGGTCGACATCACCCAACCCTAATAATCAGTGACAAAAAATGATCTTAAAATGACAATAATATCGCTTATGGCAACAATTTATTTAGTTACAATCTATCACACAGCAAAAATTCCTTATCGTGACAGGCCTAGATATCGTTAGCACTTCAAAATACTGGGAATAATTTATTATTTAAAATTTTAGAGTGGTTTTTAAGAATATTGACATTGTATTTGCAGTTGTGTTCACAACAGCGCCAAATGCTCGGAGAATTTACAGTTTATTGCAGTTTAATACAATTATCACTGTTGAAGTTTAGTTCATTATAATTCAGATCAGTGTATTGCAAATGTCACTGCTGAAGAACGATCCACCGGAGATAACATCAGCACATAGAGCCATCTAGATGTTATAACATAGAGACTGTGTCTAAACCTCTAAATATAAAAAACTCATCATAATCCAATTAATGTTCATCAAATCAAAAATATAGACAAACAAAAAATAGAACTCATATTAAAATTAGATGTACTCAGTTTAACAGAAACCCGGATTAAACCATCATTACCTTAAATGAGTCTACACCTAATGAATATCATTATAAACATGAGACTCGTCTGAAAGATAGATGTGGAGGCGTTGCTAGAATATATAGTTGGTTAGAATGCTTATTTATAATTGAATGAATGTTCATCAAATTAAAAATAAAGATAAACAAAAGATAAAGCTTGGATTAAAGTTAGATGTACTCTGTTTAACAGAAAACTGGGTGAAACCAGATGATAACATGACCTTAAATGAGTCTACACCTAGTGAATGTCATTATAAACATGAGACTCATCTTAAAGGTAAAGGTGGAGGCGTTGCTACAATATATAGTAATATCTTAAGTGTCACTCCGCGATTTGTTTTCCAATACAATTCATTTGGAATAGTAGTACTGTATATAACGGTGTACAAAGCAAACGAAAAAAAATCTCAATCTTTATTTATATTGGCTACTGTATATAGGCTTCCAGGGCACCACACAAGACTTTACAAAGGAATTTGCTGATTTATTATCTGAAATAGATTTGGCTACAGATAAATTCCCCATAAAATATCACATAATGATTGACGGTGGTTG